>JAHKKF010531019.1:0-33529 GCA_019740295.1 Labeo calbasu | reverse complement strand
TTAGACAAGAATATCTCAGATTGAGCGATTGAGGTGTTGTGTTGCTGGATGTAATAATGAACATAGTGGTCGTCATTTACTCCCGACATCTGAGCTGCTGAAGATGCAGTAGATTATGTTTGTTTGTGAAGGAAATGCGCCTCCCGATCTACATATATCCGTCCATATTCACGTGAATCATTCATGATCCAGCTTCACTTACAGCAGAAGTAAATATAAGGGGTTTTTTTTATGAATCTTTGCGATTGCCTTTCCTAATAATGGGCTAGTTAGCAAGTTTAGTGGCTAAACGCGACTAAATGCGGCTAAAGTAAACAGGCTCGTCTCTCCACAGAGAAAAGAGAGGGGCGGGGCGAGCAGAGCTCATTTGCATTTAAAGGAGCCTTGACCAGAATGAGATGATTTTTGCAGAGCTGATTTTGGCAAGGTAAAAAGGGTGTTGTTTTACACAACCATTGAGAATTTTTACCCAAAGTATATTTTAGACTTTTCATTAAGACCCTAAAGAATCTTGTGTAAAATGGGCATCCGAATGACCCCTTTAAGACTTACTTATCAAAATGCCATCTACTGCTTTAACAAATGCAGCAACATTGCACTTCACACCATCAAGTTAAGAATACATTTTAGTTAATTGCTTTATTTTATTCAGTATTTTTCTTTCTCTTTTGTTATACATGAATGCAAGTACCCAGAGTTTCTGGAAAACATAACAAATTCCTTGTGTTTTTATGTACTTGACATGTAATCTGATTCTGAAAACAGGCCTTGGGCCATTCCCTTGTGTGGTAGTAAAATCTCTGCTCGGGGTGTATGCGCATGTGTGTGTGTGATAAAGTAAGTGGAGGGTCCTCATCTAGTCATGTGGAGTGAAGACTGTCTCTTTGATGACGTGCTTGATGGCTGTTGGTTTTCTTTTGGCAGCTTGTTTGTGGCTCTGATAGATGAATGAAAGTGACTAAAGCAAACGCACACTTCTATTTGAGGATGAGAATCGCAACACTCTCTGATTTCTCTCTAAAACACACACAAGCCCCTCACTTCTCCTTTCAATACACCTTCCATCCCTGTTTATCTCTCCCACACAAACATCCCGCCTTCCCTCATGTCTGGTGAAAGGTGAACGCTAATGAAAAGTGCATGTATGTGTGTGTGTGTGTGTGTGTGTGTGTTGTAAATAATGAAGTAGGTTTGTCTGAAAATTCATTGCCATGGTGACTAAGTGATAGAGAATAACACAACCATTATGTAGTTACTTCAGTTACTGCTTCTTAGCAGACTAACGGTATTAACGGTACACTTCAACTAATTTTATTATCAGTATTTTTTATTGTTTTTAAAGCATTAAAATAAATGTACTTGACAAGCAATATCATTTCCCTCTGTGTATCTGCTCATACCACTACACATACAAAATCTGCTAAATGTTATTTTACCAGAATAAGAGGGACCATACAAAATGCATGTTATTTTTTATTTAGTACTTACCTGAATAAGATATTTCACATAAAAGACGTTTACATATAGTCCACAAGAGAAAATATGACAACTGAGGGACTCATATGCAACTATTAAAGAGGGTTCAAACACAGTGCATTAAAAACTTTTGAACAGAATGAAGATTTTTGTTGAACATTTTTTCTAACGTTTGTTGAACATTTTGCTTAAATATTGTAATTTTTTCATTTAGTACTGCCCTTCAGATGCTACAGAAGATAGTTACATATTTCCCAGAAGACAAAATAAGTTAAATTTACCCTGATCTTCAAATTCTGAGTTTTCACCCCCACCTTCTGTAATAGTTGCATATGAGTCCCTCAGTTGTCCTCAGTGTGAAAAGATGGATCTCAAAATCATGCAATCATTGTTGAAAAGGGTTCAAATACACAAAATGCTGAAAAACCAAAGAATTTGTGATACCTGAAGAATTTCAGGATCACTCAGGTAACAATACAGTATTAAGAATCAAGTGTATGTAAATTTTTGAACAAGGGCATTTTTTTAAATTTAACTATTAGTTTCTCTTATGGACGATATGTAAATGTCTTTTATGTGAAATATCTTACTCAGGTCAGTACTAAATAAAAAGTAACATGCAATTTGGTCAAATAATTAACATTTTTAAGATTCTGCTAGGTGTGTGTAAACTTTTGACTTCAACCTTATTTATAAATATTTACTATTTTAGTTAGTTATTTGTTTTAGGCCTAAATATATTGCAATTTAGTTAATTCTACAATTAAAACAATACTAAAAACCACATGCCAATAGAGTAAGAAAAATGAAAGTTAATTCAAGATCAATTCCCTAATGCATTAGCACTAATTAGTTGCAAAGTAATTTTTGCATTGATGGTTGGCCAAGTAAGCAAGCTAATTGCTTCCTATAACAAATTGTTTATATGCTTTTCTAACAAAAATGGGCCATTATGCAATTATGTTTCATAGATTACTGTATTATACAAATTAAAAACTTCATTCACATTAGACAATCAGCTACAGTAAATAGGTCAATAGAGCTAACACATTCATATTTCTGGATGCACAGGGCTGATATTCCTGGTCACCATGCAATAACTTTTGATTTAGCTGCACAGTAACCTGCAGTAATATTATTTTCCTCCATGTATCTGCTCAAACCCCCACACATACAGTTAAAAGCCTATGCATTTAATGGAATCTAATTAGCATTGTTTGTGCATCAACAATTAAAGACTGAGAAGAAAACGCATTAAAATGTACATTAAATTGAAAAATTGACATGTACTGTAGATACGTATGCCAGGATTATTCTATCTGGCTTAATGTATTTAAATTGTCTTTAAGACTGCAATCACAGTGATGAATAATACATGAATTTTATTCAGCTGGTTGACAGATGTGCTGAATAACCAAGTAAATATTTCACACAGGGATTAAGGAGAAAAACTATAGATTTTGGAAAGAGAAACAAGGAAATCACTTCCCCCCTAATGCATTTAAACACTCACAAAGATGCATATCCAAACAAATTTACACATGCTATTTCTCACACATACTCCCCCCCGCCTCACACACACATTTTCACACGCACACACCGCCTTCTCCCACATTGCTATGTAGATTCATTCATAAAGGTGCTCATGAGCATAGATACACACACATGTAATCTCAAAGGAGTTGTTGTGGTATCTTTACTCCGCTGGATGCAGCACTCGTTTAGCTAATTGTGCTTAATGTTAATGCTGCACCATTTTTATGTGATGCTAAATTATTAAGCGTCATTCATAATTCATAAAACGTAATAACCTCTGAATGCAAGCTTGAATAATGAAGGGGGAATCGTTTCAAGCACATTTTTCCGGTTACAACTTTGGCTGCGCCCCAGTTTAAAAATAGACAAGTACAGATGGATGAAAAGGAGGCAGAGGTGCATGATATATTTCATCAGTCAAAACCAGATTTTTATTAGTTGTTAAGTTTATTCACAGTATTGTTATTTGAGTTGTTTTACAACGGAAGAAAGAGATTGGATTGACGGTTAGGGCGGAAGGAGTTGATAGAGGAGTGGAGAAAGTGGGATGACATAAGCAGTGTGGAGAGAGAGATGAGGGACGCACTGCTCATCTGCTCCAGGCTTTATGCCACATGCTGAATTACACTGATTTATATGCCGATATATCACACAAATCTATCTCTCTCTGACATTCCCTCCTCCATCCTGCCATCCTTTAGAGTCTAGACGTGATGTTTTCTCCTCCCCAGTCCTCCTTTATGAGTTTCTCCTCCTTTTGTAATCTCTTTACATATGTTTTGAGGTGGAACCAGGGAGGAGCAAAATTAAGTTTGTCATGCAAATCAGTAATTCACAGTGTAATGCATGAAGTGTTCTAACAAGAGTTGTAAAACCTTAAATCACTTACAGTATACAGCACATGGACTAATATTAAGAAAATGGCTTATCAACAACAAAGACGTAATTCCTATCTTTCTCTGAGAGAAAATAAATTGTTAATGGACAAAGTCATTATTTTAGTTTTCTTTGCGCACAAAAAGTATTCTCGTAGCTTCATAAAATTACGGTTGAAACACCGATGTCACATGGACTATTTTAACAATGTCCTTACTACCTTTCTGGGCCTTGTATGTGTCAGTTGTATTGCTGTCTATGCAGGGTCAGAAAGGATTCTTGGATTTCATTACAAAATATCTTAATTTGTGTAACGAAGATAAATGAAGGTCTTACGAGTTTAGAAAGACATGAGGGTGAGTAATTAAAGGAGAAGTCCACTTTCAGAACAACAATTTACAAATAATATACTCACCCTCTTATCATTCAAGATGTTCGTGTCTTTCTTTCTTCAGTTGTAAAGAAATTATGTTTTTTGAGGAAAACATTTCAGGATTTTTCTAAATATAATGGACTGCTATGGTGCCCCGACTTCAAAAAAAACTTCAAAAATGCAGTTTAAATGTGGCTTAAAACGATCCCAAATGCGATTGTAAACGACCCCAGCCGAGAAAGAAGGGTCTTATTTAGCGAAACGATCGGTTATTTTCATAAAAATAATACAATTTATATACTTTTTAATGTCAAACGCTCGTCTGGTCTTACTCTCCCTGAGTATTTAGGCTCAAGACAGTTAGGCTATGTTGAAAAACTCTGTACCGTATTTTCTCACTCAACTTCAAAAACTGTCCTTAGCCAGAATACACGGCTACAGGAAAACAAACACTCGAATCTGCGCACACTGCAGGGTCACCTCGTCTCCTGTTTCATTTATCTGTGCTCTGCTCGCTGTCATTTCAAATCTGCTGTTAGTGTAATGGTCTGTTCTTCTCTGTTCTTTTCTTTGCTCCCTCATTTGCTCTCTGCAAGGGTCACCTCTCTCCCACCTGTCTGGCCAGTAAGTGCAAGTCTGGTTCCATTTTTCTCTCTTTGCACTGTTGCTTCGCTCCCCTCCCCTTTTCTCTCTTTCTGTCTATTTTCTTTGGTCTGTTTTTCTCTCTGTAATAGAGCTTGTCTGTCTAATGTTAATTGGCCTAATTCATATCTATGGAACTTTAAATTGGTTTGATAGAATTAAAACAGCAGAGAGAGGGAGAGAGAGCTCGGTATGCTAAATCTAGTTTACTTCAAGCATGTTAAATTAAAGCAGTTGGCAATCAATTCTATGCTCAAACGGTCTTGTTTTAAGTCTCTTTCTTCTGCTATTCTCTCAGCTGACCTCTTTCAGAGGTCAAGATTTCCACTTAAAATTCCCACCAATTAAAGTTACATCATCTGACCTCATGAATATTTCATTTGACACTGAATCTTGTTCATTATTCATGTGCTTCTGCAATTTTCTCAAACTGTTTTTTAATGATTTAGAACCATGTGCTATTTTAGTGCATTGTTACAGTTGTTATTGTCACTTGTGTTTGACTGAGGCATTAAAGTCAGCATGAAGTAAAAATGATACTATTTACTTTTTATAATACATATTATCTATTTTGTCAGTGCATTTTGTAATCTTTCATCAAAATGTTATAAGTTGCTCTGCCTCCCCTAGTAAAAAATTAATATATTTAAAACACATTTATTTCATACTAAGTATATTTGAAATCTGTTAACATATTTACTGACATATCTCTCAAGACTTACTTATATAAAAATTGAAATTAAACTTTATCTGGAGTACTACTTTTAGTAGTATTATTAAGCCTAAAATGTGTTTTAATTCACTATTAATACGGATTGTATGATCTTTGTATGATATCAGACTTTAAATGCAAGATATTTAAAGTGTACCTGAAGTATATTTGCAATAGTTTCACTTTAGCACAACTTTAGTTTGACTTCAGCACTGCTTCGCTCAATTACGGGCATTAAGTATAAAATGAGATGTCCCAATTTAGCAGATTTTAGGTATACCAGTTTAGTATACTAAAAGTAAAATTGCAGGGTATGTTTATTAAGTACATACGTATGTAAATTTATTTGTTGTGTACTTAGCATGAAATAAATGTATTTCAAATACATTTTATTTTTCACTAGGGTCTACAACCACCTTTTTGGCCAGGTTTTTTTGGCCAATGCAACAATCTCTCTTGGCCTCTGTCCCAGATTACATACTTGCAGCATGCACTTGCAGTCTTGTAGAATTTATCTTAAAAAATCTGAAAAGAGTACTGCAAGGGCGCTAAGACTTATAGAAATTGAACATTACATCACTTGCTCACTAATGGATCCTTTGCAATAAATGGGTGCCGTCAGAATGAGAGTCCAAACATCTGATAAAAACATGATATATCACATCAAAATACACTGACATATTTGTTTAGAATTGTTTTAGGCTGTTTTACTTGTAAATTTAATGTCACTTGATCTGTGCATATTTCTCTCCTGATTCAGATGAGATGACTTTTTCACTGGAGAAAGCAATATTATAGAGGACTTGTATTTTAGCAACGGTTTGAAGTTAAAAAGTCTTGATGGAAAATTATTGTTATGCTTTTATCATCAGTTTGAATTCTAATTCTGACGGCACCCATTCACTGCAGAGGATCCTTTGATGAGCAAGTGATGTATTGCTAAATTTCTCCAAGTCTTTTACAATGAATATATTTGCATCTTGTATGTTATATGTAGTGACTCAAATATTAGCGTTGGCCTACAGAATCAAACTATAAAAACCAGCAGCTTAAATATGAATGTGTTTTTGGAAACTGATAGAGGAAAACAAATGGTTTGTGCTTTGTTTTTACAATACCTCTGTTCCATTTCTGATATAAGCAACTGAACGTTGCTTCTAGATGTTTATAGACTATTGAGTTTGTTATGGTTGTTTTGCTCTGGGGCTATGGAAATAAGTCAGTCTATTATTTCCTGAGTGTAGGACAAACATCTCTGTCTTTATCCCTTTCTCATACAGACACAGAATTACAGCTGCTCCATATATTGATATTTTCAAAACCAATTTCTGTCTGAGATGCACTTTGTGGAAAGCACCATTTGTATAACACATAATAAAATAGTGAATACATGGATGTACTCACAGTCAAGCATCTATATATGTGCGTGTGTGTAGGAGACTGAAAAGCTGCAAAGGCCAAAAAACTCACTGAGAATGAAAACGTCGGATTTTATTTACACCGAGATGCCCTGGCTCTCTCAAGGATGTTCTTTTCCATGGCAGCCTTGTAGAATTTATGCTGATGAGAGCAGCCCTGCAAAAGGCCCATCAATATCGCGCTAGAACACATTCTCAAACCCCACAATACTTTAGCCTAGAAATATCTTCTCTGCTCTGAAGGCCAACCTGGAAATTCACAGTTATATTTCTTTTACAATTGACTGGGAAAAGACTCGAATGATCATAAATGTAGTCGGTGAAACGCATTAAGCAGTAAAAGACCCATTCCTGTAATCTCCAAAACGGTTTAACAAAACAAATTTTAATTAAATGGCACCATCTAAATGAGGAAGTTGTAATGTGTCTCATCAGTGTGATTAGACTGATAAAAAGGGTAATTTATGTAGTTTGTGATGTAGTTGCCATGTGCCTCGAACTCAATTAAATCTCTCTAGATCTGTCAAATAACACTCTTGATCCTCTCCATCTGTGGTCTGTAGTTTGTCTCCCAGACTCTGATTGCTGCTCACAGGTAAACTATAATTTCAGAGATTGCATGGACCCACAGGTGAGAGAACACGCTTTTGGCCTCCATCTCAGATGATTATGTAGCCAAGAGGCCTCCAATTACGTTCGGTGGCACTGGTGAGTGTGTGATTGCAGACCCAGATCCCTGCAGAGAAGCTTCACCACAAGAGCCACTACCTGAGGACACATTGGGTCATGATGTAAATGAAAACAGCAACAAAAACAATCAGTGTTATTTAAAACCAGTCAAGAATCAGGCATTTATTTCTTATAATTATTTTTAGTAGGTTCCCTATTCCAAATTTTATCACATACATGGTTGGGAACCATTAGAAAGGAAAACAAATAATGATTGGTTTCCTCATACATGTGTTCTAGCACCAATGCAGACAGAACACTGAAATAAAATACATAATACCTCAACGCTACTGAATCTATAGTGCAATACAGCATACAGCGTATAAAATAGTAAGAAATCCAGAACAAAAGACATTCACGGGCCTCTATTTTTTGAAAATCAAAAACAGTAGTCATGGCTGTTCATTAACCTTAGGATGGACGATGCGACAGCCAGCCATAACTTCTGACAACTTTTATTCTTCTTTCCACCGTACATAACACACTCAGCATAGGTTCCCACACATACTGTATGCATTATTACATTATCGAATAGAACCTAATACTACAATGGCCACGTACACACTGCAAGCGGTAAACTTAAATGCGGTAGTGAATCCTGGAAATTCTCGTAGCGCGTGTGTATGGAACAGCAGTCACTCCCGCATTTGTAACAATAGCAACATTTTGGCGTCTTGCGGGAATGAATAACAATTTAGCCATTTGGTATCTGCCATTTTTTGGCTAAAGACTCTTTTGTTCATCGATTTTAACTAAACTACCACTGATAGACGTACTGTGTTTTGTTTATGCTGCTTTAGAGAGCGCTGTCTTGCAGTGTTGCCATGTCCTCATGTTTACGAGTGCTTTTAGGCATGTTGTTAGGTCTTAGCTCATAAAGCTAGGCACTTTATGGAGCTAATAAAGTGGTATGTTGCGAATATGAGATATATGATTTTTTTGGTGTTATAAAACATAAAGCATTTGGGTGTTTTAGTGTTTTTTGTGCCTGTCCTTTGTTGTTGTGTTTTTTTTTCTATAAAGATCTGGCAACACTAAGATTTATCGCAGAGCTCCTGAGCGCAGCTAGCAAAATGTGCTAAGATTAAGACTTCTTTCACTGTTATTTTCTTACATCTCACATACAGACGAAGACACATTTCTGATCCACATTTAAATACATCATTAACAACTAGTTGTTCAGTTCAGTTCCGTACACACTGAGGAGAATTTCTGTAAATGCGACTGTCATTACCTGTATTTTTTCAAGCGTTAATGTCGTTATCGAATGCGGTTGTCACTCCTGTATTTTAGTGAATTATGTGTGTACAGAACATGATTAAGGAGTAAAAGGTGAAGTGACAAAAGAATGTACCGTAGCTGCAGTGTGTACGTGGCCATTGTGAGCTGATTTCTGAACAAATGAGTCTTAGGAGTCGGTTGTTTTTAGCAAATCAAAAAACAATATAGTGCAACCTGCCTAGTCCAATTCCTGAACGAATGACTCATATGAGTCAGTTTATTAATAAAAAAAAAAGTTAAGCATGAGCAGTCTAGTCTGATTCCTAGACGAATTACCCATATGAGTTATGGCTGGGAAGTTTAATCAAAAATCTCTTTCAGTTTATTTTAGGGTTCTGATGGTTGCACAGTTTATCACAGCTTTTTTCCAGACTGTGCCTTTTTATGAATCAGAACGCATAAAACAGTTGCAGAACCACTGCATTTTAATCACAATCCAAACAAACATGCTACATGTAGCATGAGCCGTTTTTGAGGTCAAATAGATTATATAATTCAACATTTGAAGCAAAAACTGAATAGTCTGACCTTAGCTTTGTGAAATTATGCTACATTAAACATGCCTGCACGAAACAAAAAAAAACATCAGGCGTGCTGCATGAGAACGCAAATTCACTCTCTGACAGCAGGTGGTGCTTATGAAACAGCCTCTGCTAACAGCCATTTACAGTTGGTTTATTTGCTCAGTTAAATAATTAGTTGTGTGTTATTAATTGTTACACAAGCCCTCCAATCAGAGATAATCAGTTAACAGGGATCCCCTCTTTTTTAATAAACATATTTATCAAATTTATCTCATAATTTGCATTTTAGCAAAACTTTACGACTAGACTTCTATCAAAAACCTAATTTTTCTACATTCTACATTTCTTGTTTTCTTTTAGAAACCATGTATTCCTGAATGAAGAAGCTGTGCTTGTGTTTACTTGACCTTCAACCTCAGATGTGCTAAAATTTCTAAAGGCATGTGTTACAGATAAAAGATTGTGAGAGCCAGTACCAAAACTCATTTAAAGATTTAAATTTGTGTGCTTGGCCATAAATAAGATATTCCAGTTCTCTGATTTGACGTTAAATTGAAGAATAGTAGAGGCAAATCTCTGAATGGATTTTAAAGGAGTCATCGGATGCAAAGTTCACTTTTACATGTTGTTTGAACATTAATGTGTGTTGGCAGTGTATGTACACATCTAGCCTATAATGATAAAAATCCATGCAGTGGTTTTTAATTAATCTGTAAAAATAATATTCCCTTTTTCAAATTGAGCCATTCTCAGATGCCTGTCGGTGTGGCGTCACACCGCTCCCACGATAGTTGATTGACATGAGTGTCTGACCTCAGATCGACATCTGAGCCACTAAAGATGCAGTGGATTACATTTGTTTGTGAAGGGAATGCGCCTCCCGATCTACATAAATGCGTCTATCTTCGTGCGAATCATTTGTGATCCAGCTTCACTTAGAGCAGAAGTGTGTATAAGGTTTATTTTATGAACCTCTGCAATCACTTTTCCTCATAACATTAGTTAGCAAGTTTCGTGGCTAAACGCACTACATGCGGCTAAAGTAAACAATCTCTCCGAGCAGGTCGTCACTCCACAGCGAGAAGAGAGGGGCGGGGTGAGCAGAGCTCATTTGCATTTAAAGGAACAATCCCTCAGAATGGGATGATTTTTGCAGAGCTCATTTTGACAAGGTAAAAAGGGTGTTGTTTTACACAACCGCTGAGAATTTTTAACCAAAGTATATTTTAGACTTTTCATTAAAACCCTAAAGAATCATATCAACTTGTGGAAAATGGGCATCCGATGACCCCTTTAACACTTCTATAAAACAAAAGTTTTGAGAGCTGGTCTGTTGAATCAGAGAGATGAAAGCAATCAAAGCCACAGGTTGGCTTATTATTGGTTACTCGCCTCTACCCAAACCAATCACCTCTCCTGCCTCCCATATAATCTATCAAGATTATTCAGCTTCTGCAGATATAATGATTAATAAACATCCACAGCATGCTGACAGAGCCCTTCCAGAGGCTCCTTAATCTGTTTCCTGTCGCATTGACGACAGCTTGGGCTGTCACACAGGAAATTGGAAAAGCTTGTGTTTGGATGCATGCAGGAACACCGCGCTAAGATTTTAGACAGCATTTATCAGCCCGACAGTTCTGCAAGCTTTCGTCCTCTACCTTTCTTTCTACTGCTTTTTCCCATCAGCTGCCTTTCTCTGACAGCCTGGTTCACACTGTCACTTCCACTGAAGCAACTCTTCATGTTATGTATGGGTTCTCTCCTCCTTCCCTTCTGTCTTGTCATTCATGCCTTTCCTGGCTGTTATCTTGCGCCGCCCTTCTCTCCTGCTGAAATGACTGAGTGCTTCTTCACCCTCTGTACTTCTTCTTGCCCCCTTCCTCTTCTCGCTCTCTCTGTGTTGGTCTTAGTCAGCTCCCTAGTTCAGTAGCAAGTGCACTACCTAGGGAGTCAGCCATATCTGTCTTAAAAAAATACTGAAATGTCCCACAAGTTGCCTGAGGTAAAGCACAAGTGTAATAATACTTTGTTCATAGAGGTATATGAGGCCATATTGTATTTTTTCCCCTGATTTTGTTTAAAATGAATTTTTTGCTCTGTATTTCCATGAATAATCCTGCAAAGGTACCAAGAATTAGAGCTGTGTTATTTTTAATTCTGTATACTGATATATTATAATAATTTGTTAATATTTTGAATTAGATTTTATTATTTTTTTATTTTCTATTTTCTCTTTCATTTTAGTTCAGATTGTAGTAATTTGTTGTATTTCCGTTTTTTAGTTTATTAAATATTAATTTGTATTTATTAGTTTTGGTTTATTTTCAGCTATTCTAATACTTTAAGTTAAACAAAATGAAAATGAAAAATGTTGCCTTGCCAACTACTTAAAAAAGTTTAAAATATATTTTACTTAATTTTATTTTAGTTAACATTTATTTTATTTCAAATACACAAACGTTTTGTATGGTTTTATTAATAATAACTCAGAATGAGAAAAGATAAGTTTAGTAATTTTTATTAGTTTTTATTTAATTAATTTATTAAATATTAATTAATTTGTTTATTTAAATTTATTTGAATACTTAAAGTTAAACTAAATGGGAAATGTTGGCTTGCCAAATATTTTACTTAATTTTATTTCAGTTACCGTTTATTTTATTTTGAATGCGTGAAGTTTTTAATGCTTTTATTTAACAATAATAACCCTTAATGAGAAATGGTAAAAGTTAGATTTATATATATATATTTTTTCTCTATAATTTTAGTTAAAATGTTAGTAATTTTGTTGTTTCCAATATATTTCAGGTTAAACTAAATGAAAAAGAGAAATGCTGCCTTGCCAACTATACTTAAAATAAGTGTAATTTTTGTTTTATATGTTACTTAACTTTATTTTAGTTAACATTCATTTTATTTCAAGTACATGAACGTTTTTTGTAAATGTTTTATTTAACAATAATTACCCTGAATGATAAATAATAGAACTTAGATTTTATTATTTTTATATTTTCTGTGTTTTTTCAAATACATTTTAGTTAAAATTGTAGTAATTTAGTTGTTTCCATCATTTTTGTTAGTTTTTATTTTTTATGAAATAGTATTGATTTTTATTAGTTTTGGTTTATTTTCAGTTTTATTTCAGTTAACATTTATTTCATTTCAAGTACGTTTTATTAACTCTAAATGAGAGATGATAGAAGATTAAAAAGACCCCGTTTTTATTTCGCTTTTGTACCATAGTACTAATATTTGTACCATTTTAAGGCTTGCTTTAGTAATGTATCTGTATTTGTGTCATGTCTGAATGCCATTTTAATGTGCAACCTCATAATCATGCTACAGGTAACCAAGTCACAAATGTCCCAATTTTTAAAAGGCCTTTCCAAGTGGTCAAATATATGTTTATAATATACTGCGTTGAATCATAGGGAACTAGGTAGTGGAATGTGACAAAGCCTCTTACCCCTCTAATTTCTCTTAAAATCCACTCTCTCTTTTCATCTTTATGAGCACTTTCCCCCTATTTCAGATTCTCTAGTCACCTCTTTGTGGCAGGTTCCCCTGCAATTCTGACGCAGCCTGAACAGGACACAGTCTGACTACAGCTGTTAATGGAGCTGCTGATTAAAGGATATGAGGCTAGGCTCTACTGAGCATGCAGGTGTCATTCCTCCACTCTAGTGGTGTATCACTGACAGAGCGCAGATGGGTGTAATGTCCCAGAAGACAGCACAGACATCAATGTGTGCCCCTGAGAGAGCTCCAGATTATAGCCCTCAGCATTTCAATGCAAATGTTACATTTTTATCTTTTGATAGGGCAATTGCATGAGTGGGCTTAAACATCCAAAATGCCCAGGCAGGTCTATGTAGCAATAGCCAACAATACATTGTATGGGTCAAAATGATCGATTTTCTTTAATATAATATGCAATGCTAAGAACTTCATTTGGACAAATTTAAAGGCGATTTTCTCAGTATTTTGATTTTTTTTGCAACCTCAGATTCCAGATTTTAAAATTGTTGTATCTCACAAATATTGTCGTATCCTAACAAACTACACATCAATTGAAAGCTTATTTATTCAGCTTTCAGAATACTGAAATCGATCAATTTAAAAAAAATAGACTCTTATGACTGGTTTTGTGGTCCAGCATCACATATAAAAATGCGAAATGTATATTTTAATGAGATTCCTTGCAACAATAAATTAAACAACAGATTACCTAAACAGTCGTTATTGTGTTTGAAAATGGCCTATAACATCAGACAAAGCAATTCGCTTTCAAAAATAATTTCATTTATCGTAGTTTTTCAAAGATCAACGATTCCGCCTGTAATTTTGCGCAGGCACTGGTTCGGACAGCACACCCGGCGCTCAAGGACCCCTCAGCATCCGAACATGGCGGCGGTCACAAGAGTGTGCTGTGTCCTCCGGTTGTCATTTGAAGGTGCATTTTTAATAACTCTTTTTGAATTAACGTTTGTTTCTACCTCTGTTGGCGGTTGTCTCTGAGTTTGGTGAGAGCGGCATGTCAATAGTGTGAAAATTATAAGACGTTTGAAGATTAAGCTAGTGTGAGCATGCGAACGCTCCCTGTCAGAGCAGAAGAAACATGATGGTTTGCCTCATAAAAAAAATAAATACTTAACTCTAAAATGATTTATCCCTCATACAGATGGCAGAAAACGTCTGCTCTTAATACCACTCTATACATCTTTGCCATAGCCGTCAGTCAGTCGTCACACTGACCTCTGAAATTTGAAGCATGTGTGACGTTCATGTTAATATGTATCTTTTTTTGTTACATTTATATGCAAAATCATGTTTTTATTGTTTTAAGTATCTTGGTCATTCCAGAACTTAAGTATGAGGATTCTGAGATTACATGATGTTGTGTGAAGAACTGCAAGTAACTGCAAGTATGGCAGTTATTGCTTGTGTTTAGTGTACTAAGTTATAAATGACTCATGTATTCAGTGTTGCTGTTTCAGGAGCTTTGGCCTGATTTTTCCTTTAACAGAGAAGCAGATAAAGCCTTTATCAAATATTTAAGCACATCACATGTACTTGTACTCTTTGTCATCCAAAGTAAAGTATACTATATGAACATGTATATAATATATGGAAACCAAAGATTATAAGTGATCTGAAAGGTTTTGCACATGAGGTGTGGACTAAGATTTCAGTAGAGAGGTGGCATAAGCTTCTAAGCATTTAGAGGTGACGTTTATTGGATATTATAAACAGTAAACCTCACAATTTGACTTTTGAGTGTTGAATAATTTTGTGCATGGATGTTTACAGCCAGTAGAATAGATAGTAAATTCTGTGCATCTGGTTTTGTGCAGTATTTGCATAGATCAGAATGTTTAATTGTGCTTTTAAGAAATGTCCTGTCCTCTGTCTCTCTTGTCAACAGGTGTTGGAGCTCTGAGAGCTCTAGGGGGCGCTGCTCACCTTTCCAGTTTGGCAAGACCCAGTCCCTCCCAGTATGCTCCAGTCACTGCCGCCCTGCAACAGAACAGACATTCAAGCTTCTTTAACAAACGTAAGCAGCTGTGATATGCTTTGTTTGATTTTTAGTGGCAGTCAAGATCCTGGAGTGATAGTGCTTTATTGCTGAGGGATCTGGGTTGGCAGCCCATATGTCACAGGTTTGATTCTCAATATCATGAGCACAGAATTTATGAGATCTTTTCTCCATTGTACTCTTGAACATAGTGCTTAACCTCCGGTTGCTCCAGAGGGGACTATGACTGCAGATTCTGTACTATGAATTGCTTTAAACAATGACAGTTGACAAATTAACAGTTCTCATGGCATAAAAAAAATGACCAAACTTTTTTAGATCTGTCAAATGAAAAAATGATTAATTACATTGAGTTGTTTAATAACATTAAATGAGGATCCCTAATTAATTTAAATGAAAATAATCAGAAGACATTAAATTAGTGTGGAAGATGAGTAAAGCATTCATGAAACAATACAAAAATTATTTTATTTCTATGTCATTGAACAGGAGCATAACACTGGCATACAATTCAGGCCAGGGTTATTGTTGTTAACTAAAATGAATATTTTAAAACATTTTTGATAATCGAAAAAGCGGAAATAAAATAAAAATGAGAAACTATTTGATATAATATATAAATATTAGATATTTAATATAAATATAATTTATATAAAGAAAATGTGAAATTTAGGGATGTAACTGGAATAACTTGAAGCACTGAAATTATTAAAACTGGACTGGAAATTAATAAAATCTAAAACTACTACTTAGGAAAATGACTTCAAATTACATTAACATTAAACCAAAAAAAAATTAAAAATAAAAGCTAATTCAAAATAATAGAAATTGTAATTTTTTAAAATAATTATCTTATGATTGATGTGTGTAAATACTGTATGGAATGAGTTTGTGCATGCTTTGCTTCCACATGAATCTAGCTAATATGGAGAATATTGTAGAAGTGAAGTGAAGAGAGTGTTTTATCAACCATCTTTGCTGGACCATGAAATCTGACTATAAATAATTCTCTTAATTTGAGTGAATTAAACAAAAACTTTTACTTAACAGCCTTTTCCCAGTAATAAGGACTTGCTCCTTCGAACGTAAAAGCCTCTTCATTAAAATAGTGCAAGCTTAGAAAATAATAGTCTGTACATCCAAAAAAAAGTTTTTAACTTTTAAAACTGTGTAGGGATGTGCCTTTAGCATCTCTCGTGTGTGTGATGTGGTTGCGTGCACAGACATGAGTGTGTGTTTAAATGCTTTGGTTTTGTGTGCGTCAGTGTGTATTGGGGATGTTTGCTTGTCAGATAGAATTATGATATTTCTTGAACTGCTTTTGTTGGAATCGTATGCTTCATTAAGCCAGGCAGGCCTCTCGGTCTCATCTAATTAAGTCCTAATTAAATCAGAACAACATCAAACAACTCCCAACGTCCCAGATTACCCAACTCCTCTAAACACACACACACACACACACAGAATATAGATGAAAGTTCATAAATGCATTGTAAAATCAACAGCTGGAATTTACTTCTGTGGTGCAGTCGTTATCTAAATACACAGGTTAACATGCTATAAGGGATTGATTCATTCTGTACCTTATTTGAGTGTGTATGAGTCAGTATTAGTAATGTGATTATAGGTGTGTGTGATTTATTGACATCCATTTATTCCTTTAGTGACAGCTGATGAGCTTTGGCGGGGAGTCTTAGCCGAGTCCGGCGCCGGTGCCAGAAAGGGAAGAGGGAAGAGAACCAAACGTAAAGTGAAAAAAGATCTCAACAGGGGCCAGAACCTTGGAGAAGGTACATCCTACCTGCTTCACAGCTTTTTTCACAGCATTTAAAGGAGTTTTGTTTTAGACTTTTATTTGTTGTACTAAAAATACTAAAATTTTAATAAAATCATTTTTAAAGAAAAAAAAATATTTACATTAGATTTTAATTAGACTTAATTTAAACTAACATAGTAAAACTAATAATATATATTTTCAAAAATGTTTCTTCAAGAAGGCTTTCAAGGGTGCATATTATTCTCACCAAGGCTGTTTTATTTGAGTGAAAATAGAGTAAAAACAGCAATATTGTGAAATATTACTACACTTTATGACTGTTTTCTGTTTCAATATATTTTAAAATGTAATTTATTCCTGTGATGACAAAGGTGACTTTTCAGCAGCCATTATTCCAGTCTTTAGTGTCACATACCTCTTTAGAAATCATTCTAATATGCTAATTTGGTGCTCAAGAAATTTTTTTCTTGTTATTAATGTTGAAAACAGCTGCCTAATGTTTTTGTGGAAATCATGATGGATTTTTTTTTAGGTTTCTTTGATCAATAGAAAGAACATCATTTATTTGAAAAAGAATAAAAAAGTTGTCTTTACTGCAACTTTTGATTAGTTTAGTATTTGCTGATTAAAAGTAGTCATTTCATTAAAAAAAAAACAAAAAAAACACCTCATCGTTCACTGACCCAAAGAATTAAACAGGCTATTTTTGCTCCTGTTTGCTACTTTAAAGGATTAGTTTACTTCCAGAATAAAAAAATTCCTGATAATTTACTTACCCCCATGCCATCCAAGATGTTCGTGTCTTTCTTCAGTTGAAAAGAAATCAAGGTTCTTGAGGAAAACATTCCAGGATTTTTCTCCTTATAGTGGACTTCAATGGGGATAAATGGGTTGAAGGTCCAAAATGCTGTTTAAAAGGGCTCTACACAATCCCAGCAAAAAAATAAGGGACTTATCTAGCGAAATGATCGGCCATTTTCTAAAAAGAAATAAAATTTAAACACTTTCTTACCACAAATGTTTGACCTCACGCATTACATAGTCACGTTGGAAAGGTCATGCGTAGGTAGGGTTGAGTACCCTTCACATTTTAACCGGAACGGTATGGGTACCTGAAATTCGGCGTTTGTACCCAACGGTACCTTCTTTCGGTACTTTACTCTTTAACCCTAACAAAAACATTTATTTAAATGAAAAACTAAGTCCAAAACTCTCAATTTCAACATTTTGAACAGTAGGGCACTACTTTTTTTTTTTTCTTCAGAATTTCTTGATTTTTCTTTTAATTTTTCTGATAATCAAATGAAGGCATTAAACATTTATTTATTTTGAATCAAATGAAAATTAAACCCTTTTATTTTTTGGCAAACAAACAGAGGTTTACTGTTGAAGTTAATACATGGAAGAAAAATTGTATGAATATTCCTTTAAAAAGTTTTAATAATTGCATTATTTTTTTTCTACAATTAAGTGGTTAATCTAGTTGAAATTTTTCATAATCTAATTTTTATTTTAAATTTGACAGAAAATGGAATATATAAAGACACACATTAAACTATACAAAAGTAATATATAGTACAATATATAGTGCAAGAGTAATATATTTCGGTTACATGTTAAACCGTAGTTTTAGTTTGACAGGTTTCCGTGATATTTCTGTGTGTATGCTTTCTCAAATGAAACTCTGTGACTCTCATGTGTTCATGTTGCCAAATAGTGGGACACAGAGGCCGAAAATCACCGCAAGCATCTCACGCTTTAGTATTTGTGTAGTAAACAAAACCGCGTCTCTACCATTCATACATACAGAGGCAAGTGGAACATGCAGGATTCATATTTAAACCGTCTTTTTTGCGTTTTAATATTCACAGACACTAGTCCATATCACATTTGATTTATTCATCCAGAAATTGACCAATTCCGTCGCATTCCGCAATATAGAGTAAATTCCGTTTTTATAAATGGGCTCTGCGATCCTGTCCGCGTTTTCACGAAAACCTCATGGCCCTAGAAATGTAACCACACATCAGAACATTTCAGTTTGCTCTATGTGTTTGAGCGAGTTGACGGGGTGACATCACGTCACAGGGTCTCTCTCTCTCTCTGTACGTACCCAGATGCGTTCTTAGGTACTGAAATTTCGCACCAATTGATTTAATGTGAAACGCAGTTCGGTCTGTATCCTTAAAAGTACAGATTCGGTCCCCAACCCTAAATGTAGGCGGAAGTAACGACTTAATGTTTACAAAGCAAACATGCACAGAAAGTCAAACACCCTTTACAAAAAAGATAAATCAATGATGTCGGACGATTTTGAAAATGAGATGGAATTTTTCGCCTTGCCCTCTTTTCTGAACCAGCTGCATTGAAACTGCTATTTGGACCTTCAACCTGTTGGCTCCCATTGAAGTCTGCTATATGGAGAAAAAAATCCTGGAATGTTTTTCTCAAAAACCTTAATTTCTTTTCGACTGAAGAAAGAAAGGCATGAAGATCTTGGATGACATGGAGATAAGTAAATTATCAGGAATTTTTTATTCTGGAAGTGAACTAGGCTAATCCTTTAAAACTTCAGTATGTAAATTATCTTTGCTTTGGCTGGATAACTGCCAGTCGTAGTTCAGGAATACTGTATTTGTACAAGTTTTGATGTATAAGTGTGGGCATGTAAATGGTGATATAGCATTTTATGACCTGTTTAAATAATCTTGAACGAGTGGAGGGAGGTTATGATGTAGTGAATGTTAGCATAGTAAATCAAACATTAAGAAAAATGCAGTTTGTTTTTAATCATATGATGTTTTAAAACAAACTACTTTTATTACTCCCCAGTTCTGGTTTTCTCTGGACAGATTTAAGGCCAACACTGCATTAAAACGGCTGTAAACAGCAGTACCCATTAGCTGTCCATTTTATTCAGTAGCGTTTCTTGAGGTGTTTGCACCCACTATGCCAGTTAATGAATATCAATCACAGCTCGGCTTCAAGTTTAGAGGTTTATATCTGGCGTTGGAATCTAACCTTCTCCTAAGCTGACATCACTCACACAGTTATTGAGTGGCATTATTTACTTTCACTTAAAAAGACCTCAGGGGAATCTATCGATTTATTTTTCTCCCTCTCTCACACTCTCTCAAGGAGGTTTTTCTTGAAACAAGGTAGAAACCGATAATAATGTGTTTAATGTTCGCTTTTGTGATTTCTTGTGTGCTCTTTAGGTCGTGCCGGCTACCTTTGGCCCGGTCTGAATACTCCGGTGTATAAAGACGGGTCCATCCAGAAACCCTCGCAGCGAGGAGAGGCAGAGCAGAAGGAGGTGACAGCTACACTGGAACGGCAGAGGGATGAATGGGACAAACGCAGGAAGACTAAGATAAAGAGAGAGAGGGGCTGGACTGGCTTCTCCTGGGGTGGGATCAGCCTGGGTCCGCCAGATCCGGGACCTAACGGAGGTGTGTGTGGGACTGCTGTTTGATTTGTCCCATTTTACTGAAATTGCTTGGTTAAGGAGATGCATGGCTGTATAGTTGATTTATAATACATGTAGCTGTAATAGTCAAACAGTTTGATGAAAACATGTAGCAGGATGTATTGCACAACACCTGCATCTACACGCTTCGTTTGCTTCAACATTCACACACTCAGACAGAGGGAAACGAGATGCAGAGAGTGCAATCTCCTCGTAATTTATACTGCTGTTCATCTCTGTTCTGCCGCTTACCATCTTAACGTGCAAATAGATTTCCTGTCGTCTGATTGGCCAGTGGGACGAGGGTGCAATCTCTGGTAGTCGTGGTGATGGATTGCCCAGCGACGGTGAAGCCTGGAGTCTAAATCATGTCTAGATCTGCTCCAACAACTTCTCACCCCTGAGTCACCACAGCAACACCCCCTCCTTTGAATTGAGGAAATATGCTTGTCTCTCGCAGGCAAAATGAAACACCTGTAATGAGTTACTGCGGCAACCGCAGAGCCCTGGGGTTAGAGGTCATAGGAGACCGCTCACCTAATCTCATTTAACACATTTCCTGTTGCTGATCAAAAACAAATAGGCTGTGTGAGCCATTTTCAGCTATCTCAACCTGAGCTAATGACCTTTGGTGTTTTTGTTGTTTATAAAAAGTTGTGACTTTCCTTTGTCCTTTTTTTCCCTTCAGAAACATATGAAGATTTTGACTCACGAGTGATAGAGGTGAGTGCGAACAGATCCATGTATCTTACTTACATGAAATTGCATTAAAAACATTCAGTAAGAATGAATTTCTGATGGAAGTGAATAGTCTACATACATTTTTTTTTTTATTCATTCAGATTTGATTGGATTAAGTCTGTTATCTTATGGACCCTTTTTACAAGCCTGGGATGACGCGTTTTAACGGTCATCATCATCATACATCCTTTAAACTTTTTTAGATTTAGATTTTTAAAAATAGGTATGTGCATTTATAACACTATACTTTGTATTATACCACCTTTTCCTCAAGTTACAAAAAAACTAGTTAACGCTATGCAAGGGTGTTTCTAATGCCGCGTCTATGGGAGGGAGGGTAAATTTGACATTGTTCTCTCTTCTGACTGCTGACATCAGTCTCTCTCAGTTTTTTTCCTTTGAATGAAAGTCGTGAAAACGCTATCGTGTAATTTTTCTTTTGTTATTTGAGCAAATGGGAATGCAAAAAATATATCAGTGGTACTCTCCCATTCACTGCTCTCGAATTTTACCCAACTATGACGACTTCCGCTGTGAGAAACCCAGAAATGTGAGAAAGGTCCATTATTGGTTATTATTATTATTTATTTTTAGTATCTTATTTTTTAAATTATTTAATTAATTCATTTTTATTATTATTATTATTATTTCCCCCTATCTGACAAGGGGTTAATTTAATCTGCTTTATCTTGTTTCTCCATTAATAGCCATTCCAGTGCAGTTGTGAATTCTGACAAAATATATTTTTAAATAAATAAAAAAAAAAAACACAAAAATCAAAAGTGACAGTAAAGGCTTCATGTCAAGTAAACACTGTTTTTTTATTTACTTTCTTTTCAAAGCTGTTATATAATCAAAAACTAACTAATATACTATTGAGGTCAAAAGTTTACATACACCTTGCAGAATCTGCAAAATTATTTTACCAAAGTAAGAGGGATTATACAAAATGCAAGTTATTTTTTTATTTAGTATTGACCTGAATAAGATATTTCACATAAAATATGTTTACATATAGTCCAAAAGAGAAAATAAAAGTTGAATTTATAAAAATGTCTCTGTTCAAAAGTTTACTTTTTTTTGTTTTTATTTAATAATAGTTGTTCATTAGTCCCATGAGTCAAAGTGCCTGCTGATCTTCAGAAAAATCCTTCAGGTCTCTCAAATTCTTTGGTTTTCCAGCATTTTAGTGTATACAAACCATTTCCAACAATGACTGTATGATTTTGAGATCCGTGTTTTCACACTGAGGACAACTGATGGACTCATATGCAACTATTACAAAAGGTTCAAACGCTCACTGATGCTCCAGAAGGAAAGACTATGCACTAGGGGTGACAACTTTTTGAATTTGAAGATCAGGGTAAATTTAAATTATTTTGTCTTCTGAGAATCATGTAAGTATCTTCTGTAGCTTCTGAAGGGCAGTACTAAATGAAAAAAAAAGATATTTAGGCAAAATAAGAAAGATGTACACATCTTCATTCTGTTCAAAAGTTTACACCCCTGGCTCTAAATGCATAATTTTTCCTTCTGGTGTATCAGTGAGCATCTGATCCTTCTGTAATAGTTGAATATGAGTCCCTCAGAATCATCAAAATCATACAGTCATCATTGGAAAGTGTTCGAATTAGCAAAAATGATGAAAACCAAAGAATTTGTGGGACCTGAAGGATTTTCCCGAAAAACACCCAGCAGTTTAACTGTTAAGGACAAACAAGGGACTCATGAACAACTATGACTAAATAAAAAAACAGCTGTGGATCATTCAGATAATAACACAGTATTAAGAATCAAGTGTATGTAAACTTTTGAACGGGGTCATTTTTATAAATTCAAATATTATTTTCTCTTGTGGACTATATGTAAACGTCTTTTATGTGAAATATCTTATTCAGGTCAGTACTAAATAAAAAATTGTGTATGATCCCTCTTATTTTGGTGAAATAATTAACATTTTGCAGATTCTACAAGGTATGTACACTTTTCAACTTTGACAATAATGACAAATGTTTCTTGAGCAGTAAATCAGCATATTACAATGATTTCTGAAGGATTGTGTGACACTAAAGACTGGAATAATGATGCTGAAAATTGCCATCAGGGGAATAAAATACAATGTAAACTATATTAAATGCTTACATTTTTCTTTGGCGGCTTTTTACTGAGGTCGTCACAGTGCATTTTGGGATTGCTTAATCCACAAAGGATGCATGCTGTGTTGCCTTAGAATTGCCGAAATGAGGTAATTTTGCTGCCTGCTCTTTGGGAACAGCTTTTATGTTGGGAAAAGACCTTAAAATGCTGCGTAGGTAGTTAACTGGGTTTGGAACAGAGCTAGTGATGATGTCAAAGAGATGTGCTTTGGAGATACGACATCTCATCAGTTTTGAATTGGAAAAAGAATTGTGTTTGTTGTTTGGTGTGTGTGTGTCCCATGTGTATGTGATTGCATGTGTGTATCTCAGAGTATCTGAACCACTCTCTTGAACTCCTAAATGGGAGGCAGCCGGGGCACAAAATCTGCTCAGCACAAAATTACCATGTAGTGTGGAGTGTCTGGAGAATTATCTAATTATACACAACAATGAACGTTTGATAAACAAATCTCTGTATAGGGCCCCTGGCTGGCACCACAAGACTCATTTGGCAGAAATGTTGCTGAGTTTAGAATGGAAATCAGTACAGCAATTCACCTCGGGCCCTCGTCCCTCATTCACTTTACTGCGTTTTCCATATTGTCTTTCTTTTGTCCTCTGATTCTTTCATTTCCATAAAGCTTTGTTGGCAAATTAGTGGACGAGTTTACAGCCAAAGTTACCGAACACTGCAAGGAATCAAATGAAAGGCTGATGATTTAGGTGATCTCTTTTCTTGTCTTTCTCATTAGCTCTGTTCCAAAACCTAGTGAACTGCCTCGTTACCCGCTGCCTACACAGAGTCTTAACCGAAATGAACCTCATAAATGACTTGGAACGCTCAGGAACTGTGTACGTCATACACACTAAAGGAGACTCAGAGTGGGTTTCAATACAGATTTGTTTATATACGTGTATGTATATACAGACTCTAGGTGAAATAGTTAAGTTCTTAATTTTTTTTAATTATTGCTTTTTATTTTGTATGAAAAGCACGTTTCTGCTTTTATTCTGACATTGGGATTTTTTTTTTAATTTTCACTACCACTCAAAAGGTTGAGTTCAGTTCAATTTGTAAATGTTTTTGAAACAAGTCTGCTTTATCAGAAAATAAAAAAGGTAAAAACTGTAATATTGTGAAATATTGTTTCTATATATTTTAATATTAATATTTCATATTTAATGATTATATTTTAAAATGTAATATATTCCAGTGATGCAGTGCTGAATTTACATTTATTTGCATTTATGTGATTACATAAATATTTTGTAATTTTATAAAAAAATATAAAATAAATAATACACAAATTTATTAAATTACTGAATGAAATCCACCTTAGATTTTTTCCCCGACTCAGCCTCCAAATAAGGCTCGCTGGGTTTTAAACAGAACAATTCTATTACTCTTTCTCCATTTCTCTCGTACTGTCATTTTGATTGACGTTTTAGGGCCGCTGGCAGTAGCTTCTAGAATGAACCATCACAGACTGTGAGTCAGACCCCCTCAGTCTTTTGCAGTGTCCAGCACATTTGCTCTGAGTCTGGACAACAAATATATCGCATGTGATCGGGCACATGGTGGCGTGTTGTCCCCGCATTACCCCAGAGCTTATGAGATAACCCAGTGCAGACGCACTAGAGGGCTTACACAGAACTGAAGAGCATTTGCGCTTCTCCAGGACTTCCGTCTCTCTGTGGATGCAGATTAATGTGAAGTGTTTCTGAAAAGCTTGGTGACATTATCAGGCTTGCATTTAAAGCGTCTCACTTTTCCCTCCCTCCATCCCGCTGTCTCCTGGGTGTCCTAGAGAATGCACAAGTAAAGTCTGAAAGAGCCCAAGTACTTATAAAGCCACGTTAATTAAGCCAAATATTTCTTGTAAACTCAAGAACTTCTCCCAAGGACGCATGATGTCTGCCAAGAGAGAGGGAAGAGAGCCATAGTGCTCTAGAGTGGATGATACATGGGCAAGACTGAGAGAGTGAGACAGACAGAGCAGGCCAAGAGATATGGCTGATAGTTAGAGGAAAGTGATAAAAAGATGTAATGGTTGTGTAGATGGATTAAAGCAAGAGGGAGACTTATAGATATTTAGGTTCCTATCTGCAGTTTATCATGTCTTGTAATCGTTAAATTATCTCATTCTTTTTGTCTGTATCTTACACGCTATTTCACATAGTCACACTTTGCATGGTCTAATCAAGTTTTTTTTAAATTTGATATTGTATACTTCAGGCATGTTTTACACTATAAAATTAAATACACTGTGAACTTGACTACATTGTCAGCACACTTTACAGTAGAGTCATTTTGTTATAGTTACAAAGCACTAGATCATGAGCTAAACAGTGCCATGCTTCAATGTGAAACATGCAGCAATTATATTTATGCAAAATTAAAGTGTAGCACAGTTTGATAATTACCATATGGTGATTTCAGTTTTATTTTGTGTAGCCCTACTTTATAGTCTAGTTAAGTTTACATTTGTAGATATTCTACAATGTGGTCAATGTTAAATTGTCAGTATATATTACACGGTAGTTACATTGTGTAGGCATATTTTACACAGCAGTCAAAGTTACATTATGTATTTGTATTTTGCATTAGTCAATGTTAAGTTGTCGGTATGTGTTACACTGTAGTTACGTTGTGGTGACGTACATTTTAGTTACAATGTGTTGCTGTGTTTTACACTGATGTCACAATTCTCAATTGCTTCTCAAATGCTTCCCCACTTATTTTTGAAAAAGCAACATGCAGAGCCTCTTCCATTCTAATGACATGCAGTGATAAGCCTTTCTAAACCTGTTGTCCAACAAAAGAGTTAAAAAACAAAAGTTACAAAAGCATTATAACTTGTTTTTAATTCACAGCATCAGTCGAGTGCGTGAAATAACTTCCTTATGTGATCTGATGTGGAATCTTATCAAAGAATGAGGCAGACAATAAATTCTATACTTGTATTCTATGTATGTTGATTAGTAATGGCTTGTTTTACACTGTAGTTACATTGTTTTGCCTTGTTTTACACTGTAGTTTTATTGTGGTGGCATATATTACACTGTAGTTACATTGCCAAGGTGTGTTTTACACTGTAGTTACATTGTGGTGCTTTGTTTTACACTGTAGTTTTATTGTGGTGGCATATTTTACACTGTAGCTACATTGTGTTGCTGTGCTTTACACTGTAGTTGCATTGTGTTGGCGTATATTACACTGTAGTTACATTGTGGTGGCATATTTTACACTGTAGTTACATTGGTGGTGTGTTTTACACTGTAGTTACATTGTGATGGTGCATTTTACACTGTAGTTACATTGTGTTGCTTTGTTTTACACTGTAGTTTTATTGTGGTGGCATATTTTACACTGTAGTTACCTGGTGTTGCTGTGCTTTACACTGTAGTTACATTGTGTTGGCGTATATTACACTGTAGTTACATTGTGGTGGCATATTTTACACTGTAGTTACATTGTGTTGGCGTATATTACACTGTAGTTACATTGATGGCATATTTTACACTGTAGTTACCTGGTGTTGCTGTGCTTTACACTGTAGTTGCATTGTGTTGCTGTGTTTTACACTGTAGTTTTCAGTGTTTCCCCTAGGTTCACAGCTTTGGTACTTTACTCCCTGTATAATAACAAAAACATTTATTTCAGTGAAAAAAAAAAGGGTCCAAAACTGTCAAATATAAACAATATGGCCCTATAATCTTTTTCTTTCTTTCTTTCTTTTTTTTTCAGAAATGTGTGCGTTTTAATTTTTCTGATACTCAAATAAAGGCATTAAACATTTATTTCTTTTTAATCAAATTAAAATTAAACCCTTTCATTTTCTGGCAAACAAACCGAGGTTTACTGTTAAAATTAATACATGGAAGAAAATTTGTGTGAATATTCTGTTAAAAAGTTTTAATAATAATTGTAGATTTTGTTTTCTACAATTAAGAGGTTAATCTGGTTGTAATATTTATTTTTATCATTTGTTTTATTTAAATTAGCCAGAAATATAAACATATAAAGATGTACATTATACTGCACAAAAGTAATACAAGAGTAATATATTTCTGTTGCACGGTAATCCGTACTTTTATTTTGACAGGTTGGCGTGAAGTTTCTATGTTTATACAGTATGACATGATGCTAGTTTTCTCAAATGAAATGGTAAAATTCACATGAAATAACTCTCACAGCAGCTCTGGAGATGAAGTTCATGTGTTCATGTTGTCACATAATGAGACACAGAGGCCGAAAATCACCGCAAGCCTCACGTGTGCTTCAGTATTTGTGTAGTAAACAAACTGTGTTTCCGCCATTCATACATACAAAGCCAAGTGGAACATGCAGGATTTATATCTAAACCGTCTTTTTCCGTTTTAATATTTACAGACATTAGTCCAAAAGAAACAAGGTATAGACCTGTTCTATAGGAAAGGTGACCTTAAATGACTTTTGTTGTGATGTGGCGCTGTATAGAAAATAAAATTAACTTGACTTTCAAGGGGGGCGGGGGGTGCCGCCCCAATATAATGGCAGAAGAAACAGTGGTTTTATTGTGGTGTCTTTTACACTGTAGTTACATTGTGTTGGCGTATTTTACACTGTAGTTGCATTGTGGTGGTGCATTTTACACTGTAGTTACATTGTGTTGCCTTGTTTTACAGTGTAGTTTTATTGTGGTGTATTTTACACTGTAGTTACATTGTGTTGGTGTATTTTACACTGTAGTTGCATTGTGGTGCCGTGTTTTACACTGTAGTTATATTGTGTTGTTTCACACAGTTGCCAAGGTTACATTGTCTTCATATTTTACATTAGTCAAGGTTAAACTATCAGTATCTTTTACACTGTAGCTATATTGTATTGGCGTATTTTACACTGTAGTCAAGGTTGCATTATGTCTTCTTATTTCACATTAATCAAGGTTATATTGACAGTATATTTTACACCATAGTTACATTGTGTTGCTGTATTTTACACTGTAGTTAGGTACATGGTGTGATTATATTTTCCACTGTGGTCGAGGTTACTTTGTAGACATAATTTTCACTTTATGCTTAGACCCACAACATGCATCAGATGTCAAAATCAGATCTCATCATCTCTGTTTTTCCATTGCACAAACAATTTTGCACCAAAGTGGTTTACATATTATGTGTTGTTCTCTGCAGTAGGTATTATGATATACAAAATGAGTACTGCGACACCAGTATTTTTAACAATATAGTAAAATTGCTGTAATTACAATGGGGATTTGAAGAGTTAGACTTAATAATACTGCCAACTAATATGTCTGACATTATATCTTTATTGTGAGACTGTGGTGCATGTAATTTATAATAGCTAATCAGCAAAGATAAACACACTCTCATACATTTTTTTGTCCCTGAGCAGCGTACAGAGGTTTTTGCATTTCATTTAAATGATAATTGGGGTTGAGACAACGGTTGTAGTGATTGAATAATGACATGACCCAGACCAAGTACAGCTAATGAGCAGCTGTGCATGTGTGTCTATACGAACCTCTTTCATTGTTTGGAACTGTTTGTGTTCAGTTTTCCATCAGAAGAGAATTGGTTTGCTTTTACTGAAGTTTGTGCGAGCGGTCTGAACAGATGGCATGCGTTTCAGCATCACACTGACAGAATGCAGGTGGGAGTCCCTCACCCATCTCTCTCTCTGTTTTTAAGTAAACATTGTTATTCTTTTTGTCCCCATCATCATTTTCATTTAGTGCTTTCAGTGAACCACACACTGTCCTGTTACTGAGACCTCATTGATTTAGAAACTGAAGAAACGATAGTGGAGGATCTTAGAAAGAGTGTCACATGCTACAATCTCTAGTGATTCCTGTAAGCGTATTGATCAGTCAGCCATATGTGTTTGAGTGGATGCACTTATACAATAGAGGTTCTCATCCTGGGTCACTAGAGATACAGATAGTGGGTAATTTTTTTTTATTTTTTTTCCCTTTCTGAGCAATGTTTATGTACATAAAATGTATATAATGTGTGTGTATATATATATATATATATATATAAACTATTACAGTAATCCTTATTCATATTTATTTAGTTAAGAACTGTATGAAAGCCAGACAATCCAAATGAAGCATGCAGTGTGGATAAACCACATAAACTGCCTAGTGAAGTGCACAGTGACGCTTGTAAGTGATGTCTTTTTTGCTGTCAGAATAACACTTTATTTAAAAGAGGAGACATTACCGCAGGCACTGTTTTTCTCCTTTCTGCAGGATGAAACGAGTACATTTCGCCATACGGATATTATAACGAAACAAGATACGGCACTTCAAAAGGTTGCTGACTGCTGGTTTAGGACATAATCAGCTATGTAACTTTTGTGCTTGAGCTCTTTCAATAGGCTGAAACCCACCTTGTAACTTCCTCTGAACATGTTTAGTTTTTGCCAGTGGGTGGCTTTTTCTTTCAGCACAAAGATCTCATCATATCAATAATACTCCTACAGCAAACGTTACATAACGGATTG
The DNA here is from genome assembly GCA_019740295.1 of Labeo calbasu. NCBI lineage: Eukaryota > Metazoa > Chordata > Actinopteri > Cypriniformes > Cyprinidae > Labeo > Labeo calbasu. Next base: position 3,787 of record JAHKKF010531019.1, on the reverse strand, counting down.
CAGTATGGAGCAGGAGGAAGAATGCTTTTATTCTGTACAAGTACTTTATACTATGCAATTACGCACACATCTGCAGCCTGAGGGGAGAGAGAGAGAGTGTGTGTGTGTGAAAGTGAGTGTGACAACGACTGCAGTATTTGAGATGCGTATTAGCCTTTTCCAGTAGGCTTGTACTGCCTCCTGCTGGTTGATTGAAGAAAGCACACATAGTGAAATTGATTTCCTGCAGTTATTGGCCATCATATGTGATGTTTGTTGTTTGATTGATTGACAGGTGAAGAGTGTGTTCAACGTCACAGCCAAAGAGAGCAGGAAGAGATCCATAAGCGCCCTGGTCGCTGTGGGCAATGGAAATGGAGCCGCAGGTAAATACGGACACATAATACAAGCAAAATTATAAACACTTTTGTTTTTGCCTCCATTTTTTATGAGCTGAAGTCAAAGATGCAAGGCTTTTTCTTTGTACACAAAAGGCCTATTTCTCTCAAATATTCTTCACAAATATGTCTAAATCTGTGTTAGTAAACCATTCTCCTTTGCTGAGATAATTCATCTACCTCACAGGTGTGGCATATCAAGGTGACAGCATGATTATTGCACAGGTGTGCCTTAGGCTGGCCACAATAAAAGGCTACTATAAAATATGCAGTTTTATCACACAGCACAATGCCACAGATGTTGCAAGTTTTGAGGGAGCGTGCAATTGGCAAATAAACTATATTTTCAAGTATATTTAAATAGAAAACTATTATTTTAAATTGCAATAATATTACTTTTTTCTGTACTTTTGTGCAAATAAATGTAACTTTGAGCATAAGAGACTTCTTTAAAAAAACAGTAAAAATCTTACTGATTCCAAACTTTTGAATGACAGTGTGTATATATATATGAAATTAACCATGCAATCCATATCATTAAAAAGTATAAAAAAAAATTTAAAAGTACTATTTATTTATTTAAAAGAATAATATTATAATTGCTATAAAACAAATAACAAATAAAACATTGTTATTATTATTGTTATTACTAATAATAATAATAATAACTAGAATTGTATGTATGTTATAGGTTTTTTTGTTCTTTGTATTTTGCATATTTTTATTATGTTATTGCTATTCTGTACAGCAACATTAAGCTTGGACATTATTTTTCATTATTATTAATATTAATAGTATAAAATCTACTTGTAATGTTTAAATAATTTAACTACTTTACACTAATTTACTCTGTGCAGTTCCTGTCCTTCATAAAGTGAGTGAACATGCTAATTGAAAATAGAAGAAAGCTTTGTGTGGTGACAACAGGTGTGCCTTATTAAACTGGCTCAACTAGTTGAGTTGTTAAGGCAACTTGCTGTCTGGTTGATTTTGTAAATATGCAGTTTTGCACATCTCTGCTCTGGAGTATCTAGAACAGTGCAGTAGTTTAATATGTGGCTGCTAAAAATACAATGCCCATAATCAGTGTTAATGAGCTGTTTTATTCACTTCTCTGCAGGGTTTGCACTGGGGAAAGCAGCAGACAAGAACACCGCACTTAGAAAAGTAAGCCACGGTCAGATGCACAATCATTCACTCGCACCCAAAGTCACATACCGGACTCTAATTGCACGCACGATTCCCCCCTGAAGCAACCTGAGGTTAAATGACTTGCTCAAGGGCACAATAATGACAGAACGGGGCTGTGAGCTCAATAATTCCTTAGTTCCCATTACACACTTACAAGATTTGAACCTCTAGTTTGTGTTAGAGCTACCAGATCAGTTTGCAATGAAATCATCTTGACATTAAACATTCTGCTTTGTTTTACAGGCAAAAAACCGAGCTATGCATTATCTCTACTACATTGAGAGATACAACAACCATACAAGTGAGTCACACAGTACTCTTTTGTGTGCGAGTGTTACACACGTGCGTCACTGGCTATCATATAACAAACAGACATCGTAAATCTCATGTGTGTATGTGTGCGGTTTGAGAGAAGGAATCTACTGTGTCACAGCATTAAAGGAGTAGTTCACTTCCAGAACAAAAATTTGCAGATAATGTATTCATCTCATTGTCATCCAAGATGTTCATGCCTTTCTTTCTTCAGTCATAAATAAATTGTTTTTTAAGGAAAACATTTCAGGAATTATCTCCATATAGTGGACTTTAATGGTGCCCGTGATGTTTCAAAGGGCTTCAAAGGGCTCTAAACGATCGCAGCCGAGGAATAAGGGTCTTATCAAGTGAAACAATCAGTCATTTTCTTAAAAAAATTAAAAATTATATACGTTTTAACCTCAGATGCTCATCTTGTCTAGCTCTGTGATGCGCATGTGTACTCTGTGTAATCCGGGTCGTCCTACATCGCTTTTTTACCTTATTCTTTGCATGTTGACTTTGTAAACACTGGGTAGGTACTTCTACAGCAGTGGAGGATGATTTTGAAATTGGAGGAGAAAGTGAGATGGGAGTTTTCCAACCTACTCTAAATGTATTGACCCGGATTACACAGAGTACACAAGCGCATCACAGAGCACTTGAGGTTAAAAAGTATATAACTTTTTTTTTTTTTTTTTTTTTTTTTAAGAAAATGACAGATCATATCGCTAGATAAGACCCTTCTTCCTCGGCTGGGATCATTTAGAGCCATCTGAAGCTGCATTTAAACTGCATTTTGGACATTCAGACTCGCAGGCACCATAGAAGTCCACTATATGTATAGAAATCCTGAAATGTTTTCCTCAAAAAACGTAATTTCTTTACGACTGAAGAAAGAAAGGCATGAACATCTTTGATGACAACGGGGTGAGTACATCATCTGTAAGTTTTTGTAGTGAACTACTCTTTTAATTATTTACATAATATATGGGTTCTGTGTTTTGCTATTTGAGTTTCTGAGAGGCTCTCTTTTAGGGCTGGGTGACAATTCATTAATTTCATAATATTTCATAACATTGATTTTGCTGGAGATATAAAATTAAGCAACATCATTAATATTATTATTATTTTTATTCTAAACATTTTGATCAAATTTACATTAATGCAATTTTAATTGATTTCAGAGACATACATTGAACTTGAAATTATATATATAATTTTTTTTTATCACCAAACCCTATTTCCTATGTAATTTACTTAAATTATTTTTTTTTACTACATTTTTTTTTAACTTCTATTCTGCAAGGATGCGTTAAATTGATCAAAAGTAATATTAAAGTAGAAGTCCACTTCCAAAACAAAGATTCAGCTATAATGTACTCACCCCCTTGTCATCCAAGATGTTCATGTCTTTCTTTCTTCAGTCGTAAAGAAATTATGGTTTTTGAGGAAAACATAGGATTTTTTTCCACATAATGGACCTATATGGTGCCCCGATTTTGAACTTTCAAAATGCAGTTTAAATGCGGCTTCAAACGATCCCAACTGCGGTTGTAAACAATCCCAGCCGAGGAAGAAGGGTCTTATCTAGCAAAACGATTGGTTATTTTCATTTTAAAAAATACAATTTAAATACTTTTAAATCTCAAATCGTTTTTGCCTTACTCTCCATGAACTCTGTGTATTTGGACTCAAGACAGTTAGGGTATGTCGAAAAATCATATTTTCTCCCTTCACTTCAAAAATCATTTCAAAATCATCTTACATTGCTGCAGAAGGTAAAACAGCAATATAGGACGATTTTGAAGTTGAGGGAGAACATGAGATGGGAGTTTTTCGACTTACCCTAACTGTCATGAACTGAAACAAAAACAGTCCAAGCAGAGTGAGACAAGACAGGCGTTTGGCATGTATTTTTTAAA
>JAHKKF010531016.1:36083-50270 GCA_019740295.1 Labeo calbasu | reverse complement strand
GGGATTAGATCAGGACTCTGACAGGGGCATTGTCTTTTCTGAAAAACATTTGCATTCACCCTGACATGTAGCAGTATAAGAGGCTCAACATAAATTAAGCTTGCTCTCATCACTAAAGTGAACTTTGAACCAGTTTTCCTCTCTCCACACAACATGCTCCTCAGCAAAGGTGAACTTAGACTTTTAATTCTTTCTGTTGATGAGAGGTTTGGTCACCGTAGTGTGTGACTTCTCTTAAACATCCTGAGACAGACCCCTACCCTGTTCAGCACTGAACTGGCAAGCAATTCCAGCTGCAGTGCTGAACCGATTGCCCACTGAGTGCAATTATCTTACGTGGACAAACCAGCCTTTTTAGCGGACTTGAATGAATTAGTGTCATTGCAACATGATAATTGTGAAATCACAGATATAGAATGGCCAACTTTTCTTGCAGTGGCTGAAAGGGTCATCCCATTGACCTTCATCTGGACAATGTCCTGTTGCAGGGTTTCAGTCACCTTAGAGCGGCCTGGCATCTTGCAATCTCAGTGAAAATGGGAGGAATGCTGCCATTTAAATTGGGTTTGTCATATAATTCAGGAAATTAGCACCAGGTGCCAGATTAACACCAAAAACTTGAAGGTATCTGTAAGTGTTCTCTAATTTTGATCAGTTATTTTTCAAATATCTCATTTAAGGTTTTTGTACTGTGCTTCAAAATGCAGTTAATTTATGAAATAAATTAAAACTGCCCATATACTCGTTAGGATACGTTCAGATAGGACTAAGCAGTGACCTTGAAACTGAGGAAATTGTAGATTACTCTCTACTTTTGATCTCCATTGTACTAATTTACATTACATTTAGTCATTTAGCAGATGCTTTTATCCAAAGTGACTAGTTTGACAACAAAAGCAGTCAAACAAACAAAAGGGTTTGGTTAATAGTTAACAAAATCAGATTAAAAATGGTCATGTTTTTTCACTAATGAGCTGTATTCAGTGTTTTAATGTACATTTATGTAGCAATTTCATGTAATAACCAAATATTGGCATACCCTAAAACTTTGAAGTATTTGACATGCAATGCACATAACTTCTGTGCACACATATGAGTAATTTTAAGTTTACAGTACTTTTTTTTTTTTTTTTCCCCCTTTCCTGAAGTTTAAATCATGTTTTTAAAATATCTCTTCCTTATGATGGTGCATAAAACAAGCCAACTGGAACAAGCTTTAACTTAATAGCCAAATAAAAATTGTGCGTTAAATCACAGCAATATTCATAGTGTTGTTTAGTTTTATATCGCCAGCAAAATCATATTGAATATGTCGTATATTCAATATATCACCCAGCCGCAACATGAATCATTCATAAAAATGGATTATGTCGGTTACTGATGATTTGCCCTTTTGCTTTGTGTGATGCAGGCTGCCAGCCAGCAGGTGGGGGTCTCGCAGCGTTCAGGCTCGTCCTCAGCTATCTACATGAACCTGGCACACATGCAGGCAGCAGGAGCAGCTGGCGTGGCTGGTGTCGGGGTGGGCGTGAGCGGGGTTGGTGCCGTGAGCCCCTCCACCCTTTCCAGCGCCTCCAGCGTGGCTTCTCTGAACGACCAGGCCAGCAGCCAAGCAGCCGCTAAACTGGCCCTCCGCAAGCAGCTGGAGAAAACCCTGCTGGAGATACCTCCACCTAAACCTCCAGCACCCCTCCTGCACTTCCTGCCCTCTGCTGCCAACTCTGAGTTCATCTACATGGTGGGGTTGGAGGAGGTCGTGCAGAGCGTCATTGATAGTCAGGGTAAGAGCAAGAGGGAACAAACCACAGCGCAAAACACCTTCCACAGGAGGTCTGCACAATATGGCCCAAAAAAGTTGTAGTAAAGCAGTTTGATAAACATTGATGTCTAATGCTAAGATCAAAACTAAAAACTAAATGTGACCCTGGACCAAAAGAACAGTCTTAAGTATGAGTCAAAATTATTTTTTCTTTTATGCCAAAAAAATATTATTAAATAAAGGTCCATGAACATACTTGTAAATTTTGTAGCGTAAATATATCAAAACTTAATTTTTGATTAGTAATATGCATTGCTAAGAACTTTATTTGGACAACTTTAAAGACTATTTATTTTCTCAATATTTAGATTTTTTTTTTTTTTTTTTTTGCACCCTCAGATTCCAGATTTTCAAATAGTTGTATCTCAGCCAAATATTGTTCTATCCTAACAAACCATACATCAATGGAAAGTTTATTTATTTCCAAAAATGGACTCTTATGACTAGTTTTGTGGTCCAGGGTGACGGTTGTGAAAGTGAAAAAGTTTAAGACCATTCACACTTGACCCAAAAGTAAAGTGAAGTGAATGCGTTTTAAAAATCACCAAAGGCCATATTGCAGTTTGTTTGTTTTTTTTCTTGTAACTCTAATCCAAAGTTAATTCTGCTTAATCACTAAACTTCTGTTTTTGCTATTTCTCAGGTAAAATGCGGGGGTCACTGCCACACGTGGAGCCGTTCTTCTGTGCCCAGTGCAGGACTGACTTCACCCCACACTGGAAGCAGGAGAAAAGTGGTCGCATCCTCTGTGAGCAGTGCATGACGTCCAATCAGAAGAAGGCCTTGAAGGCCGAGCACACCAATAGGCTCAAGAACGCTTTCGTTAAGGCTCTGCAGCAAGAACAGGTCAGTCAATATCTTGAGTTTTTATTTTATTGCTTATTAAAGAGTTGTCTCTATTTACAAGTTTCAGTGACATACCACAAACTAGTATGTGACAGTGCTGTTATTGTTATTGTAATAGAAATATTAAATGAAAAAATTAAGAAATTTAAAGGAAAATTAGAAATGTTGCCTCAGCAATTAAATTAAATTAGTTTTAAAGTGATAGTTCACCCAGAAATTAAAATACTGTCACTAATTACTCACCCTCATGTCGTTCCAAACCCGTAAGACTTTTGTTCATCTTCGCAACACAAATTAAGATATTTTTGATAAAATCTGAGAACTCTCTGACCCTCCATAGACAGCATCGCCACTACCATGTTTAAGGCCCAGAAAGGCAGTAAGGCCATTGTTAAAATAGTTCATGTGACATCAGTGGTTCAACCTTAATTTTATGAAGCAACAAGAATACTTTTTGTACGCTAAGAAAACAAAAATAATTTTATAACTCTTCCATGTCAATCTTTGACGTCACATGGACTATTTTAACAATGTTCTTACTACCTTTCTGGGAGTTGCATTGCTGTCTGTGCAGGGTCAGAAGTCTATCAATTATCAAAATTATCTTAATTTGTGTTCTAAAAATGAACGAAGGTCTTATGGGTTTGGAACGACATGAGGGATGGTAATTAATGACAGAATTTTCATTTTTGGGTGAACTATCCCTTTAAGGTGTAGTATGCAGGTTCTGTGCTACTAGTGTCACCTAGTGGAATTACAAAAATAAAGCATATTTTCCAAATAACCTTTGCAAAAGAGAATGTATTTTGACATAAAATCACAAACTAGCCTTTAAGTTGAAGTTCTAAAATGAAAATAAAACTCTTAAATAAACTAAAACGTACTAAATACTATTATAGTATATAAGTAATATTAAAATAGCACTGGTAAGCTACAAAGCAAAAAAAAAAAAAAAAAGTTAAATATAGCCTGCATTTTTTTTTTTTTTTTTTTCTTGATTATCTAAAATTTTCTTCAAGTTAAAGTAATTAATCATGACAAATAAACTGCATGCAAATAATATATAATATTATTTATTATTTAGATCCAGTAGTAGTAGTGACTTATAGGGTTGGGTGATATGAACAAAACTGATCACAATAATTTTTTTCATATCAGTCGATATTGAAATTATTATGATTTTTTTTTTTTATTTCTTTTAAGTTTAAAGACAGATTTTTGCGCCAATGTGAAAGTTGCAAAAACCAGATGGTTAATTGTGGGTTTTAAACTATTCTTTAAGGTCAGAACATGACAAATACTTTACATTTTTGAATTCTTTACACTTTTCCAGTCATGAATTCCTTAACAAAATAAATAATTAAAAAATAATAATAATAATAATTTCTTAGTTGTACATATTCTAATGAGAAATATTGTTGCAAATCAAGAAACAGATGTGTTGCCTCATAATTTTGTCTCTTAGAAATACACAATTGATAGTAGCTTAAGTTAGGATGCAGATGTAGATTTATGTTCATTATTAAAGTCAGTAAATTGTAGCAACCTCATTTTTATATGGTGAAATTTAATTATTTATTTGAGTTCGTTTTTTTTTTTTTTTTAATTAACCATTGGTCTTCCATAGTAGCATACATTTAGATCATGATAATCAAAGTTAAACTACAAATATAACACCTCAATACCATGATAAAAATGTAATATGGTTTCTATGTATTTGTATGAAAAACAGCAGTCTAAATACATTTAGTATAAATGCATAAACCCTAATATTGTAATTATATTCCATTAATCCTTCAGTACATTTAATACATGTCTACATTAATAACATAATAAAATTCAACAAAAATACCCACATTTCTGACACAATACCATGGTGCAGTTAGTGCTACTACAGTAAATCTATTATAAATGACGGTGATTTTTGTCATTAAAAAGCCTTCTGACTTCAGCACTGTGCTTTAGTAAGAGTTGCGCGCTTCAAATGACTAGCGCTTTTTCGTTCCGCCTTTGCCGCTTAAACATTACATTAAACATTTATCGAGGAAATTTATATTGTGCGATAATTATCATTACTGATTTATCGCCCAGCCCTAGGACTTCGTTCTGACATTTCTATCTTGTAGTTTCTGTAACTGATTGTTGACTTCCTGTTTCTGTTTCTGTCCATTCAGGAAATAGAGCAGAGGTTGCAGCAGCAGGCTGCTCTGTCTCCCAGCTCTGCCCAGACCGTGCCCAGCGTGAGCAAAGGGGAGACCATGATCCGACACCATGCCCTCCGACAGGTGCGCACTCTCATTGTGTACAAATAATGGCATCTCATGAGACCATTTTTATGGTTTTTAAAATGGCTTTTTTATTCTGGCCTTTCAGCTAATCACCGATTTTAATGACTGATGATTCTATCAGTGTAATGGTACAAAGAGGTGTCATGAAATTTAACGCTGATTCAGTCTCATTTTCTCTTTCAGACTCCCCAGCCACAGGCCGCTCTACAGCGGGGTCTGTCCAGCTCAGCACGAGGTGTCCTCTCTAACTTCGCCCAGGCCTCCCAGCTCTCAGTGGCCAGCGGGCTGCTGGATATGACAAGCAAGCGCTGTGGCAGCAGCAGCAGTACCAGCAGCAGCAGTCGGGCTCAGCATGACAGCCGCAGGCAGATCTACAACATCCCTGGTAAGATGATGCAGTTTAATTAGGAGCACACAGCTTACCTTTACTACGTGATTTTAAAGCAGCACTGTGAAGAAATCAAGAAATCATGTTTTGTTAAACTGACATTCAGCCACCCCTGAGATCTCAACTCATGCTAGTGGACCCCAAGTAGAATAAAATGACCAGAGAAAGTAACATTCAATAGTGTTGAAAATAAAGAGAAACACATAAAACAGGTAAACTTTAGACTGTAGCAAAAAACAAACGTGATGTCCGCGCACATTTCGAAAAGCAGGTCTTCATCGGGCACACTAGGCTGTGCCACCTGACATAAAGGATGTACAATTATTATAAAGCAGTGAAAGTCAACACTCTCTTCATTTAAACAGTGGTAAAGAGTTTCAGGATGTCATTAAAAAAAAATAGGATGGGCTAACTAAGTTAACTGAAGTTAGTGAAGGTCTAGCATCCTTTATTATAAGATTCTCCTTTGGAGACTTTAGTGTCCAAAAGTGTCCAAGTACGTTTGGGGGCCACTGAATATACCAAGTATATTTAAAATTAAATGTAAAAAATATAGATATTATTTATTATGATTCAATTAAATGTAATTTACTTTAATTTAAGTTTAATTGTATTTATCAATTTATTTTTTTTAATTAATAAATAAGTATTTCTCCTTTCTCTTTTGTTATGTTCTGGCATGATTGTATTTATTTTAATATTACTTTTATTTATTTATTTGATTTAAATTAATTGAATTTAATTTTTATTCATTTTCTCCTTTTTGTATTTTATTTTTATGTTCTATCAAGATTTTATTTCTTTTAATATGTACTTATTTTTCTACTTGTTTATTTTAATTTTGACTTTAGTGTGCAGAAGTGTCAAAGTATGTTTGGGGGCCACTGAATATACAAAATATATTTAAAATTAAATTAAAAAATAATATATATATGTATGTATGTATGTATGTATGTATGTATGTATGTATGTATGTATGTATGTATGTATGTATGTATGTATATAATTTTGCTTCAGTTGAATGTAATTTACTTTAATTTAAATAGTATTTATCAATTTATTTAAAATTAATATTATTATTTCTTTTTTCCCTTATTCTGTTGTATTTTATTTTTATGTTCTGGCATGATTGTATTTATTTTAATACGAATTTATTTTTTTAAATTGTTTGATTTTCAATTTTGATTTTTGTGTCCAAAAGTGTCCAAGTATGTTTGGAGGCCACTAAATGTGCTAAATATATTTAAAATGAAATGAATTTAAAAATAATTTTTATTTTGATTCAATTGAATTGAATTGAATTTTAATTGTATTTATCAATTTATTTTAAATGAATTTTATTTTTATTCATAAAAACGTTTTCTATTTTGATTCAACTGAATGTAATCTACTTTAATTAAATTTTAATTATTTATCGATTTATTTTAAATTAATTGTATTTTATATTAATTTTCATGTTCCACCATTTATTTTAATATTACTTTATTTTTCTACTTCTTTGATTATTTCAATTTTGACTTTAGTGTCTAAAAGTGTTCAAGTATGTTTGGGGGACTCTGAATATACAAAATATATTTGAAATTAATTTTTCATTTCAATTCAGTTTCATGTAATTAACTTTTAATTAAAATGTATTTACCAATTTTTGTTAATTATTTTCATTTTTAATCATTATTTTGTATTTTATTTTTTATGTTTTGGCATGATTGTTGGGATTCGATTAGAAGTTAGAACATGTTCTTCAGGTTTATGTCAAACTTTATTTCGTTAAACACCTTTTAAACTTCTTGTCTGTCTTTTCTCATTTCCTCAAATTCTCCCTTCCCATCTCTGTCTTTGCTCCCCCAATCGCAGGTCTGAATATTGCCTATCTAAATCCGGGAGCCATCGGGGGCCACAAGGCATCCAGCCTAGCGGACCGTCAGCGGGAGTATCTGCTCGACATGATTCCCCCACGCTCCATATCCCAGTCCATCACCGGGCAGAAATGAGCCCTGACGGGACTGCAGATCCCCCTCCTGCCCCTTTCGGACGCCCCACCACCCCTCTGTTCTACATCAGAACACCCCCCACCCATCTCCCCCCCAACACATACACACGCACACCATCACCCCATCGCATGCAGTGCCTGTCCGTGTGCCTACCCAACTAACCCATAAGAACAGCTCAATCAGTCAGACTATAAACACCAGACTGTCAGTGCATCTCAAACTTCGGTTTCCTACTATAGCAAAGCTCTTTATTGTTATCTCAACTTATTATTGCTGTTGTTATTGCTACTTCGATTATTATCACAGTTATTATTATTAGTATTATTGTTGCTTCTGTTACAGTTACTTATATTACACTTATTAGTAGGTTTAGTGGTTTTTTGCATCTTTTTATGTTTTTACCCTTATGTTTTTTCGTTTAAGAGGGAGGATGCCAGATTGCAGGGTCACAAAAATACAAAAGCTCGTTTTTTCGGTTCATTCGAAAGCTTCCTCCCTCATTCGCCCCTGTAAAATTAGTAGACTCATTCTCTCTCATGTCGTATATGTTCAGTTTCAGAGTTGGAATGGTTAAAGCGTTCTCACCTGAGAGAGAGCAGAATCTTTGTAGCGTTACACGTTTGGAAACTACAAAGTCCTCCAAGAACCTTCTGGTTCACAAAGAGCGAGACAAACTCATGTACATTGATCAGATTGATCCTTATGCAGAGCGCTGCTTTATCTAGTCAACGTCGGTTCTGCCTTGAGAAGGCCACACGGATGCGTTAACACCTGAAAATGGGACCTGCACTAGCACGGACGAGTCTCCTGCTGTCGAATGTACAGAGAGAACTGTAAAATTGGAGGCCCACGAACAGGATCTCTCCCGTGTCTCTCAATGCCTTCACTTTCACAGGATGCAGTGATGTCTAGAACTTCTTCTTTTGTGGTGATGGTTTCACTGCGCAGCAAAGAATGAAGCCAGAGAGTTCCATCTTCATGAACTTTGTCTCTTTTTTTGATTTTTGTTTCTGCTTGGGTGTTTTTGAATCATTTTTGTTTAACCCCCAACTCCACTCCTTGTCTTTACGGTTTGTTTGTTTTTTTATTTTAATCGGGCGGCGTCTCCTTCCGAAATGGCGACGTATCTTAAAGGTACTTGCCACTGGAGACGATAATCATTGAAATGGCAAATAGGTGGAGTTATTTGGGGGAAAAAAAACGGTTTATGCGTAGATTGTTAACGTGAGTTTTAACAGAAGGCATTGACAAGGATCAATCATCGTGTTAAAGCAATGCACATGAGATGCCTCGTTACGGAGGAGCACTTTTCTTCTTAATAATTGAAAAAAAAAAAGCAAATGGTAAAGAAAAGAGGACAAGAATGTTTCAGCTCACAGGATCTTAAGGTATGGATGCCATCGGAAGTCTCGGAGAGAGTTGGGAGAAAGACTTTTTGTGCGTTGTGCGGTGCATTTCATCTTTTCGAAAGAGTCCGGCTTATGCTTTTCAAGTTATGATACATGTGTTTATGTTTCAGTAGACATAACCTGAAGGCGTTTGAATGATGGTAACAATATAAGCAGTGTTTAGTCAATATGCAGTATTAGGGATTCTGCGCGGGATGATTTTGCATTCTGGCTGGACTCGCAATAGTCTTTCAGTCGGATTTAGTTCCTTGTATGTTTCATGGATCACAAAGGGTTTAACATCTGAAGTTGAGCACTTAACATTTTCGCCCCAGCCTAAGCATTTACCATATTTGGAAATCAGACTTTGAGGTCTGTCATGCAGGTCATGTTTAATAGCTGAGAAAACTCTGAGCTATTATGTGTTTGATGGTGAGTTAATGGAAATAACTCCATACACATGCGTTTTTGTGTCATGTGTATAGATCCTTGCAGTTTTTTTTTTTGTTTGTTTTTTTAACTGTCCTGTACAAAGCCACTGATTTGTGGTGGAATGATGCAACTTTTGAACAAAAAGAAAAATTTTGAAGCTACCTTGGATTAAATTTTCAGGTGCAATATTAGATAATAGGATGTTTACATTTATTTTTTGTTTTCCTGGTGATGATGATAAATCAGTCCCTTTTAGTCATTCTGTTCAGGGGATGATTTTATCCGATTTATGATCTGTAATTTTTTTTTTTTTGTTGTTGTTCTTTTGAAATGAACGTAGGGTGTTTATAGTAACTCATTTCTCTCTCCTGCTCTCTCTTGTAGACTATATTAGATGCATCCATATACCTGTGTTCATATATTTACGAGAAAGTTGGATTTTGAAGTTTAACTTCCTTTTGACTCCTCAATTAAGTTCCATTTTCGTTTGGTTGTTTAATTTCAGCTGTTTCTTAAAAAAAAGAAAAAAGAAAAAAGGAGAAAAAAATCAAATTTAATCAAACAAAAAAAAAAAATGTATGAACAGATGATGACACGATATTTGCTAGGTCAGAAGTAATAATGACTTATTGTACATATGCTTTTTTTCTCCCTTGAATTAAAAATAATGAAATGAAATTAAAATGGTTGTATATTGTGTAGAAAAGCAAACAAAAAGCCATGAATATTGTGAAGCTTGTCATTTCGTTTTGTGATCACTGTGTATTATTGTGTAACAAATGTGCAAAATGTATGGGATTATACTTCTCTTGTTTTTGAATGAGCTCTTTAGATGCATTTTCTCCCCGGCTGTACGTTTTTGTAGTATGTAGTATTTGCAGAAGAAAAAAAAGTTCATTGTTCTGGTGGAGCGTTTGATCCATTCTGTAGTCTTTGGACTGAGACATGATGGGACAGTCTCTCGTATGTTACTTTTTTTGTTACCTCTCTTTGTTTGATTTTCGCTTTTTGTTTCAAGCATTGAAGTTACGTAGATGTTCGGTGAATAAGTTTCTTTCTCTAATGTCCCACACAAAGTGTTGGTCTTACAGAACATGGACTGGATGAAACATTTGACAGTATTACCCCTCACTCGACCAAATCCAAAGCGTTCATCATAAATGTAAAATCAAAGCACGCTATTGCTCAATAACTTTACTTTAGCTAAATTACTGGGTGCAGAAAACCCTACAGGGGAGATCGTGTACATTTTGTGTTTTTTTTTTTTTTTTTTTTTTTTTGTTGTTGCTTAAGATACAAACTTTCTTCAGTATATCCCTTTTTTTCTTGGGAAAAGAAAAATCACAATGCTCTTATTTTATTTTATTTTTTTTTCATGGAAGATTGTATACATTGTATACGATGAAGAAAAACTTCTTTTGTTTGTTTTTGACTGTTCCAATGCTTATTGCCTTCAGCCTTTAAATCATAAGACAAAAAAATGGACAATTTGCACACATGCAAGTTTTGATTCTAAGGTTTGTGACATTATTAGATATACTTTTTTCAAGTTTCATGTCATGGAATCACTGTCCATAATTCTCTGACTGGACAATCAGCTTTTCTGGAGTTCTAGCGCTGGGGTTTACTTCTCTCTTCAATATTTGTTTCTTTTCTTTTTTTATTTCTCTGCTATTTTGTTTCCTCTCCCTGATTTGAATTTGTTGCAAGTACAAGTCTTTTTGTTGTTGTTGTTACTGAAGTGGGAGAGAGGGTTTTGGGTCATCATTTCTTTTTTTTTTTTGATTTTTCTAAATTTCATCTGAACTTTCAGATATTTTTAAATAGACTTAGCTGCAATTTACCCAGTTTGAATTTTAAAGCAAATGGCAATATGTTGAAATCCGTTTGTAAAAGAAAACTATGAATAATTAAAATATGTACAGTAAAAAAAAAAGGAAAAAATGAAGTACTGGAGATTGGCTTAAACAATTATTGATTTTAGTCAAGGAAAAGAAGTGCTTTTTGTCAAGTTTTTATTTTCATTTAGAACATTAATCCAGACCTTTTGCACATCCTTGATATTTAACTGTCTAAAATGGAGATGAAAAAAATGCTGTTTGATTACTGCCGGTTGATTAACAACAATTATGCATTGACTGAAAAAAAAAAAATAAGCTAATTTTGGAGGAAATAACTTTGTAATATTTATCACTTGCAAGCTATGTTTAATAAAGGATGGAACAGTTTATCTCGGAGTGTGTTAACATTTGTTCAAAACTCATTTATAATGTTCTTCATGTTGGGTAAAGAATATGCTCAGTATTTCTGTCCTTTTAAATTTCTTTTATTATAATAATTGATATATGAATATGTTATTATACACTGCCAGTCAAAAGATTTTTTGGTTTTCTTAAAGAAGTCTCTTCTGCTCACCAAGCCTGCATTTATTTGATCCAAAGTAAAGCAAAAATGGTAAAACTATAATATTTTTACTATTTAAAATAACTGTTTTCTATTTTATTTTAAAATGTAAGTTATTCATAAGGTTAAGGTTTATCACATTATAGATGCACTACCAGTGAAAAGTTTTTGAACATTAAGATTTTTAATGGTTTTTTTTTAAAGAACATAAATTATATTTTAAAGTATATTTTAAAATGTAATTTATTCCTGTGATTGCATTTTGATTTTTGTGCATCATTATTCCAGTCACATGATCCTTCAGAAATCATTTTAATATTGATTTTCTGCTCAAAAATAATTTGTTGAAAACAGCCAAGTAGATTTTTTCCATGTTTCTTTGATAAAAAGAAAGTTAAGAAGAAGAATCTTTTGTAACATTATAAATCTTTATCATCACTTATGATCAATTTAAAGCATCCTTGCTAAATAAAAGTATTAATTTATATAATTTCTTTCCTAAAAAAAACAAACAAAACAAAAAAAAACAACATTTTGAATGGTATAGTTTAGAACGTTCCAAAAGATTTTATTTTGCTATTTATTTATTTATTTTTTATCTTTGACCACAGGAATATATATATATTTTTAATATATTCAGATAGAAAACTTATTTTAAATAGTAAAAATATTTAAAAATTTTACTGTTTTTGCTGTACTTAGGATCAAATAAATGCAGGCTTGGTGAGCAGAACAGACTTTTTAAAAAAAAAAAAAAAAAAAAACTTTTGACTGGTCATTTGATCACTGTTTTTCTTTTTTAAGCCATACTGAAGTACTAAATTTTTATTATGTTGCTGATTAACAATGTTTCCAGGTGACTTTAAAGTTAAAAAGCAACAAATGTAATACTGCCACAATGAGTTCTCACACTTTTCAAGCCAGCACACATATGGTCTCCTGAGCCCTGGTCATTCATTTACAGAGTAATTGGCTTCATTATAAGCTTTGACTTTATCCGGTCACAACAATTATAGCTATTTTCCACAGCATCACTGTTCCTCTGTATCCTGCCAGCAGATTCAATGTTGTACGCTCTTAAGGGGTGATGTCTGTTATTCTGTTCCAACTAAACCAGTGTTAGTTGACGCAGGTGCATGTGGGATCATCTTACATTAGACAATGAGTTATTACATTTTTATTTTTATTCTTGTCACACATTACAATTGGCAAGTGTCTGAGTTAAGAGGCAACTTGCTGTTTAAATTTAATATGCAGTCTCTGAACCTGATGAAGTCACAGTTCTTTTACTAATTCTATTCTTTACTTAAACACAAATGGAGCCAGTTCAGTAATTCAGATCAGTAATTCAGATTATTGCTTTTAGAAAACATATTTGTGTTGCTTTAAACTTGTAAAGTGCTGAGACTACCTGACCTGTTATGTGTATTGAATATTCCATGGCATTCTCTCAATGAATCCCATCCGGTGAATCGATATTGAGTGGACCTTCATCCAGCGTTCCAGCCATTCCTGTTTGCAAATGCCTGAAATGAAATACAGCAGTCATGCAATACTGAACCATGCAAACAAAGCCACTGCCAGGAGGGAACAGTTGAAAACATTTACTGTATTCGTACACTCACTTTAAGTTACTTTTTAGACGCACTACTAAAATAAACTATGAACCCTTTAGACTAAAATCAAACCAAATGTACTTTTTGCTCATTCAAACTAACAAACATAGTGCGATTGTAGCTCAGCTTCGTCCAGTACGTTGATCAGAATTACTTTTGTTGGCCGTAGGCGCGTCCGTGTCATGTATATTCGGTGAAATACTACTGTTACATTTTTTAAACGTAAGATTACCGTATTCCGATCTGATAATCATTTCCCCAACTAATATTCATAAATTATGTCATGTGATCTGGGGTTAATGCCAACTGTTTAGATTCAGAACTAGCGATGCAGGTTCAAGGGTTTTCTTTTCGAGCAAGGTCTGAATTTATTGGCGAATCAGTTTGATTCATTCGGGCAGTTCATTCTCGCACTGAATCGTTCGCAGCTGTTTCTTACACCAAAATAGTAACGGGACATTTTATAAGACAGAAAACAAAACGAGCGCCGAATGAGATGGATATTTACCTTTCCATTTTAGGTAACAATACAAAACTTTCAAACGTCTTCTATCGTGTGTCAGCTTTCTAACGTAGAACGTCCATCTCTCTTAGTTCATCATCTGTATAGGCTATTCTGATTCAAATAAGTAAGGCTGGTCAAAAACATTGCAAGTCATCCATTGTTGCCAACTTCTTCAATGGAGAGTAGCCAAATTCCACTTGAGAGGTCGTTTAAGCCTCGTTCAGACTCTCAGCCCATATCCGATTTGTATGCAAATCCGATTGAAATCCGATCACATTTAGGTAGTCTGAACAGCAACGAACTACATGAAATCTGATTTGGTCAAATCCGTTTCGAGCTACATTCGTATGTGGTTTGGAATCCTATTCAAATCGGATTTCTGCTTTTTCACGTTTTCATGCCACGTAAAACGTACACACGTCAGACGTTTTTGTGGAAAACATAACAAACGTCTTTGCAGAAACAAGCTTGTGTTGTTGCGAACTGCAAATCAAGTGGGAAAAGACAATAT
>JAHKKF010531016.1:16426-27428 GCA_019740295.1 Labeo calbasu | reverse complement strand
CGAGAAAATCATAGGGTAATTTTTTCTTTTTTGGGTGAACTATCACTTTAAGGATGTTTGGATACAGTGTATTATATGGATATTTCTATATTATAGACTGGATATCTGATCATGTCTCTGTAATGGACAAAAATAAACTAATGTACAGTGGATTGTTCATTATTTGTAAGTAATTTAAAATTGACAAAATTGAAATTTCTTCACATTGCTATTATATCCTTAGGACGTGTCCTACTAAGTCAAGCTGTCTCAGGTCCAGGTATGCTGTGATGATGGTCCCTCCCAGAAATACCATGACCCTAACACCGCTTATAAAGGTATGTGCCTACAGGACATCGCTGCCCATTCCCTATTACAGACCATTGACTTGTGTTTGAGTCATACCTAATTTTCATACCTAACACATTATGAAAACTGCATCTAAATCTACATTACATTTAAATCTGTTAATGTTGTTATCAATGTTCTATATATAACTGGCTTTATAATTGAACATCTGCTTTCATTTTTCCCAATATTATGAAAAGGCTCTTCTGTGTGGTGAAGTTCTCAGGAGGAATCCAGGATTTTATCAAAGTAAGTTGTTGCCTCCCACCTCGCAACTCTGACATTGTTGTGTCTTTGTCTTGGCTTTCTCCTCTCTATTGTTTTCCCCTGTTGCGTTATTTTTCATTGAGTGTGGTGATAACACATCTGAGGAATTCTGAAGGTTTGAGCTAGGAAGGTCATGTGAAAACTTGTCCTGGTGGGACTGCTGCTGTGGAAGGTGAGCACTTGTAGTTGATATTCTGAACATTGGTCATGCTGACTTTATTTGAATTCATTTTAATGTATTATTTTAGTATTAGTGTATAATTAGCAGAGCCTGCCTTCTCAAATATACAGTATATGGCGCATAGATGCAGCAATAAAGCTGCAAGAACATTTTTAGGTTGCAATAGTGGTCAGAGGTCAGTAGTGAAGGGTTATATGAGAGTTGTAGAGTAGTTGTGTCATCAGCAAAGAAGGAACCATTTCTGAGTGTACTGCATATGTACCCTTACCACTTTCAGCATATAAGGGAAAAATGGTGTTTGAGATGCCTGATGATTTAAAGAGTTTCATGTCAGCGGAAATTTGGACTTCCTGCTGAAGTGCAGCTGTCATGCATAGGTCAAGATTAGACTGACCAGACACCCTATTTTTTCCTGGTATGGTCTAGTGTTTGAGACTGTTTTATGTGTTCTTACTTATTTATAACTTACAACAGTACTCATTCTTTTTTATTGTAGGTGTTTAAGTCAGTACAGTTATTTCAACCACATTTTCTCCTGTCTGTGTTGAGAGAAGGCATAAAACACACAGTCATACTTCACTCTTTTCTCTTGACACGAACCCATTTAGAGTAATTATGTAACCACACAAGTTGGAAAATGAAGTTTCATGCAAACTGTGTAGAGGTCTCCTAAGTATTTTATGCAGTTTATCATCTCTCATTTATGTCATGTAACTGCTTTGCAAACCCACAGCTGAAGTCAAAAGTTTACACACACCTTGCAGAATCTGCAAAATGTTAATTATTTTACCAAAATAGGAGGGATCATATGAAATGCATGTTGTTTTTTTTGTAGTACTGACCTGAATAAAATATTTTACTTAAAAAAAAAAAAAAATGATAAAAATGACCCCGTTCAAAAGTTTACATACATGGCTCTTATGATCATACAGTAATTGTTGGAAAGGATTCAAATACACAAAAATGATGAAAAACCACAGAATTTGTGAGACCTGAAGAATTTCTGAAGAACAGCAGGCAGTTTAACTGTTCAGGACAAATAAGGGACTCATGAACAACTACCACTAAACAAAAAAAACACAACTGTCGATCATTCAGGTAACAACACAGTATTAAGAATCAAGTGTATGTAAACTTTTGAACAGGGTCATTTTTATAAATTCAACCATAATTTTCTCTTGTGGACTATATGTAAATGTATTTTATGTGTTACACATTTTATGTGTAAATATCTTATTCAGGTCAGTACTACATAAAAAAATAACACACATTTTGTATGATCCCTCTTATTTTGGTAAAATAAACATTTTGCAGATTCTGCAACTTTTGATTTCAACTGTATACACCTTCTCTTTACATGTAAATTACATGTAAAAAAAAAAGTTGAGTAAACTCAATGACACGAGTTTAGTTGGTGTGATTCTGTAACTTGTTCCTACTAAACAGGAAGTTTCCCTCCGGAACTTTTCATACCATTTCCACAGTGATTGTAAACAAGGAACACTGATGCTGTTTATTCCACAGATATAACCAGGCCCAACTGACAATTCCCTCTCTGTGACGCCTCTGGCTCTGAGACAAAAACTGAATGAGCCACCCACCAGAGTCCAGAACACAGGGGTCTTCGCATCACTTCCTGTCATCCACCAATATCAAAGGATTCCCTGCTGTGTACAGACATAAGCATAACAGAACGGCCGAAAGAACACATCCATAAATGTGCTGATATGTGGCCAGAGAGATCATAGCTTCACAGAACTATGCTTGTGATGTTACATTTATCTACTCTTTCTTTTCAGTGTCCATAAACTGCTGTTATTTCAGCAGTGTTGATATATATAGAAAGATTCCTTATAGACTTTAACCCTAATAATGAGAGGGGTTGACATTTAAGAACTGAGGACTGTTCCATCCACCCCCACAGGTTTTATTCTTGGCCTTGTAAAAGTGCTCTGTTTTTGTTGCTTTGATTCCTCATGGTGTTCTGGGTACTAAAACATGTCACTAAGTGTCCAAAAGCAGTTTCAGGGAAATACAGAAAAACCATATGAGCAAAAAGCATGACTTGACTGGACGTTTCGTTAAAACATAAGCATGGAATATAAGATAAAAAAAAATGATGGAAGAAAATGTTAAAGGGATAGTTCACGCCAAAAATGTAAAATGTCTTTATTAATTCACCTTTAGTTTGTTCCAAACCTGTATAAGTTTCTTTCGTCTGATGAGAACAAAAGAAGGTATTCTGAAGAATGTTAACCAAACAGTTGATGGTAGCCATTGACTTTCATAGTGATTTTTTTTTTTAACATAATAGAAGTCAATGGCTACCATCAACTGGTTGGATTTTAGTGTGCAAAATCATCAAGAAAAAAAATGAAATTTTTGTTATTAATTACTCACCCTCATGTCATTCCAAGACCTGTAAGACCTTCATTCATCTTCAAAGCACAAATTAAGGTAATTTTAATGTGGTATTTTTATGAACGTACATCAAAGACTGACACAGAAGAGAAGAAATTGTTAAATGAACTTGCTGTTTTTGCTTCATAAAATTACGGTTGAACCACTGATGTGACGAGGACTATTTTAACAATGTCCTTACTACCTGTCAGTTGTGTTGCTGTCTATGCAGGGTCAGAAAGCTCTCAAATTTCATCTAAAATATCTTAATTTGTGTTCTGAAGATTAACAAAGGTCTTACGGGTTTGGGTTTGCACTTATGAATTAGTCATCAGGTACAGTAAGACTGTGTATATGGCTGAGGGCAGGGTGGTGTGCTGGGGTGGGGGATGTTTGGGCTGGGGTGACAGACATTGATCATACGCTGATGGACAACAGGAGATGGGACAGTCCCTGTGGGTCCCTTTGACCACCTGAGACCCGAACTCTCCAAACCTACTAATACAACTGGATTGTAAAAGCAGCAGCATTGAGGGAGATGTGGGATTTGTTCGGGGGCCCCTTTGCTTGCTTTGGCTAAAAAGTGGAGGGTTTGTTTTTGTGGTCAATAAGATTCTGCTTTTGTCTTCTCTGGAGACATTTGGACCTCTGAGAAAGATCTGCGTTTCAGATTTCATCCGGATTTCAGTTGACTTTAAAGGAATTATGTCCACCTACAGAACACTCAAATTTTATGATTTTTATTTGGACCAGCTGCAGTGACAGAATGTTCACAATTAAGTTTCCTATCATGAGGATGTTTGTTGGTTTGTTGCAACTTGTTTAAACTGGTCCTAGCTGGTTTAAGGTGGTCTCTCAACCTGAGTCAGCCTGGTATTTTGTTGGTTTAGATGAGCGGCCGGTTGGTCTCCTTGCCTGATTATCTGAAAACTGCCAAAATCTCTTTTAACCCTGCTGAAAAAACAATAGAAACCATCACAGAAATTCTAATACTACAAATATCATTACTAAGATTACAAACCATCCACTTTTAACCATTAAACCATTAAAATGGTTTTCTGTTGTGTGTTTTGAGACATATTCCATTAGGATTTAGTGGTTTTAACAAGCCACCAATAGAAGGGGACCAATTACCAGTAGGAACCCACAGGGTCCATTACAGTTTCCATTAAATACAAGTCCCATTATAACCAGTAAAACCATTGCAAATTTTGTGATGGTGTGTACTGTTTTTTTTTCAGCAGGAGAAAACCAGTACACCACTCTGACCAGATTAAGAGAATAAATAAGACCTTATAAAAAGCTTAGGCTGTTGTAAGATGTTTTCACAAAAGTCAGATGGGTGAGTAAAACAAGGACAGAATTCTAACTAGATTAGTAAAGTTTGAGATCAAACTTTGAGTTGGCTGGAGAAAGCCTAGCCTGAAGGTTTGAAGCATTTATAAAAGTATGAAAGTTGATGTTGCTATCATGATTTAGCACATTGCTTACATGATTTAACATGTTGTTAGCATGTTTTAGCATGATTAGCTTGTTGCTTGCATTTTTATAGTTTGATTACAATGTTGTTAGCATGTTACTAGCATGTTGTTAGCATGATTAACAAGTTGCTAGCATGTTTCTAGCATGATTAACATGTTACTAGCATGTTGCTAGCATGTTTCTAAAATGATTAGCATGTTGCTCTCATAATTAACATGTTACTAGCATGTTTCTAACATGATTAGCAAGTTACTAGTGCTGTTAGCATGATTAACAAGTTACTAGCATGTTGCTAGCGTGTTTCTAGCATAATTAGCATGTTATTAGCATGTTGCTAGCATGATTAACATGTTTCTAGCATGATTAACATGTATAAATCAACTAAAACCAGTTGATTCAGTAAAAAACAGCTAAAAACCATCTAAAACCAGCCTAGGCTGGTTGTCTAGTTTTAGCTGGTTTAAGCTGAAAATAGCTGGTTTACCCTTGGCTGTTCTTTTAGCAGGTCTCCCAGCTTTGCCAGCTAAGACCAGTCTGACCAGCTAACAAGTGGCCAAAACCACTTTAAACCACTTTAAAACCAGCCTGGGAGACCAGCCAAAGCAGCCATTTAGCTTACGCTGGTTTTAGCAGTTTTTAAAGTAGGGAGTTGTTAAGCTTTGCTATAGTAATAAACAGCTTAGATGCACCATACTGTAGGTCTTTTTGTATAAAAGTTTTCACCCCCTCAATGAAAGTCTATAGGATTTTAGGTGGATTTGATAGTCTGGTTTTTGAAAACCGTAAGCCGGATCAGTAAGGAAAGATATAGCAACTAACTTCAGACCAGTCTGAAGGTCTGACATGAGTTTGGTGGTTGTAGCTTTAAAGCCCTAAGAGGAGATTAAGTTTTGACTCAGAAGAAGAAGAAGCTTATGTAGCAGATCAGTAAGCTGGCTCTTAAGCCAACTTAACTATAACTTTAAATGAAAATGAGGAATTGAGGATGTTAACTTGGTAGAAATAACAGGAAAAGCAGGAGTTCCCACACATTACAGTCAACATTAGAAATGGCAGCATGTCTCGGCATGTGTTAATTACAGTCACCATAATACTTTGATCATCAGCCTTGTTGAAGCAATGCAGAAAAATGAAAACAACTTGTTTTCTTCTTGTGCAGCAGAAGATGCCAGAAGGTCTGCTTGAATGTTGAGTAATCATCAACACAGATGAAAAATGACTTCAGGTACAACTCAAAGAGTGCAGAACCACTATAAACTGAAGAAAACAAGGGGGATGAGAGCAGGTCCAGGCCTGCTGAAAGTTTGTAGAAATAATCATACACCTAAAATCAAAAAGTGAGAACTGCAGTTGAAAGAGCTTAAGTTTAGCTAAGTCAGACAATTATAGAAAGAGTCTCCAGACCGAGCTGCTGAAAGATGAGCTAAAATTAAATTACTCAAAATAGGTCATGTAATGCTTTTTTTTCGTCTGCACCTTGTCAGCTCTTCAGTAAAATCACATTTGAATAATGGAATACTCAGTTGTGGAATTCAAGCCTGAATTCACATTGTATATAAGCATTCCAAAAGGAATGTTATCTTTCATAAATTGGAACCATTCCTAATGGGATCAAATGAAAAATCCTCTTCGAACACAAAAATGTGTAACATGTTCAGGAGGCGAATGTAAATGTCAAAAACATACAATAGTAATTACAGTAGGCAAATAGAAACTGAGAGTCAAACGTAATCTGTTATCTCATTCTTGACTTTGAAGTAGTAAAAGCCACACATCATGACTAGGCCACAAATCTTGTTCTGAGATAGCTGTGCACTTTGTGCAGGATAGCTGTTGTATTGTGGGAAAGAAACAAAGTTAGAAACAGCTAATGCATTTTCTAATCATTCTGTCATAGTTAAAGGGAAGTCTACGCGAAGTCACCAAACAGAATTGGTAATAACGGATTAGTTCACTTCCAGAATAAAAATGTCCCTCACTCCCTTGTCATCCAAGCTGTTCATGTTTTTCTTTTTTCAGTCAAAAAGAAATGAAGGTTTTTGAGGAAAACATTCCTGGATTTTTCTTCATATAGTGGACTTCAGTGGTGGTCAACAGGTTGAAGGTCCAAATTACAGTTTCAATGCAGCTTCAAAGGCCTCTACATGATCTCAACCGAGGAATAAGGGTCTTATCTAGTGAAACCATCTGTCATGTAAAAAAAAAAATAAACATTTATAACCATAAATGCTTATCTTGCACTAGCTCGCCTTCACGTATTACGTAGTCATGTTTAAAAGGTCAGAACTAACCACGCATGACCTCTGCAATGTGATTACGTAATGTGTGAAGTCACAGACGCTCTTTAAAAAGTGTATAAAATGTACTTCTTCTTCTTCTTTTTTTTTTTTAAATGACTCATCGTTTTGCTAGATAAGACCCTTTTTTCTTGGCTGGGATCGTGTAGAGCCCTTTGAAGCTGGAATGAACCTGCAATTTGGACCCTGTTGATCCCCTTTGAAGTCCACTATCTGGAGAAAAATCTTGGAATGTTTTTTTCAAAAACATTAGTTTCTTTTTGACTTAAGAAAGAAAGTTTAAAAAGTAAGAAAGAAAAAGAAAGAAAAAACACAATTTGTTGAGTCAACATAAAATAATTTGTTACCCTGCAGCCTTAAAAATTTTAAGTTCAGTCAACTCAAATAAGTTTAGTCAACTTGAAATGTTAAGTTGTACTAAGTGAAAACTTAGATATTTGAGTTTACTAAAAAAACAATTTGGTTTGTTAAACTTGGGCTTGTAACCCAGCTGCCTTAAAATTTTAAGTTGAATGAACTCACTTAGTACAACTTATCATTTCAAGCTGACTAAACTTGAAATTTTAAAGGAAGCCAGGTAACAAATTATTTTAAGTTGACTCAAATTATTTTTTACAGTGTGGTGTGCTTTTATTTTTATTGAAAATATATTTAAAGGGGTCATCGGTTTCAAAATTCACTTTTACATGTTGTTTGAACATACATTTGTGTTGGAAGTGTGTATCCACCCTATAATGATAAAAATCCACCCAGGGCTTTTTTTTTTTAAATCCCCGATAATAATAATCACTTTGTCAGATCAGGCTGTTCTGAGATTCCTAGCAGAATATAGTTCTGCACAGGCCCCTGCACAGGCCCCTCCCACGACTATTAATTGACATGGTCATTTTAGCACAGACCCGTCCTGAGTGAGCTGTGAACTGTCCACCATTGTTTCGACGCCGGAGCACGGATAGACAAGAATATCTCCTAAGCGATTGAGGTGTATTGTTGTTGGATGTAATAATGAACATAGCAGTCGTCATTTACTCCCGATATCTGAGCCACTAAAGATGCAGAGGATTACTTTTGATTTTGAATGGAATGCTCCTCCGATCTACCTAATCATTCGTCATCCAACTTCACCTACAGAAGAAGTGAGTATCAGGGTTTTTAATGAATCTTTGCAAATCGTCTTTCCTAATAATGTGCTACTTAGCAAGTTTCGCGTCTAAATGCAGCTAAAGTTTACAGTCTCTCAGAGAATATCTGGTCACCCCATGGAAGAGAGGGGCGGGGTAAGCAGAGCTCATTATCATTTAAAGGAACATTCACCGAAACGGGTCGCTGTGAACCAGAGCTGTTTTTGACAAGGTAAAGGGGTGTTGTTTTACACTACCACTGAGAAATTTTAACCAAAGTATATTATAGACTTTTCATTAAGACCCTAAAGAATCATATCTGCTTGTGGTAAATGGACATCCAATGACCCCTTTAACTTAAAATGAGAATAGCAGAACGCATTTTGTTTTTCTATTCTCTATTTTAAATCTAGAACATTTAGATCTACAATATTATGGGGGTGGTGTTCCTCAGGACACATGAACTGAAGCCAAATTCTTTTGGATATTTCCACGAGAAAGGTTCAGGACACTTTGTCCTTTTGACTAGCATATCAGAGTTTGCAGTTGAAACCGATCC
The DNA here is from genome assembly GCA_019740295.1 of Labeo calbasu. Lineage (NCBI taxonomy): Eukaryota > Metazoa > Chordata > Actinopteri > Cypriniformes > Cyprinidae > Labeo > Labeo calbasu. The sequence goes on along the minus strand of JAHKKF010531016.1, from coordinate 18,794 downwards.
ATGAGCTTCTGTCATTTCTGATTCATTTGCGGCTCTCATAGTCTACTGAACACTTAAACATGCCACCAAACGAGCAGTTGTTAAAGGGGAGTATTGAGAGCCTGTTGTCATGTTGACACATTGCATCTGTTCTGAGGGTCTTTTGTGAGTTTCATCTGCTTAAGAAGACAGAGCCAGATTGTTCCAGAATGACTTTACAATGGGCCACATGTCAGAACCTTCATCAGCTTTCTTGACACATGCATTATCAGCTGTGTTTTTGGGAACTGATTTTTCATTCTTAACGGAAAAATGGACATTAGTGAATCTGTTCATTTCTGACTCACAGGTTTTGTATATACACACTCCCTTGTGAAATCTTTATCGTGTGCAGTGATGTGAATCATCACGCTTAGTCTCTGAATCACACATGCGTGTACAGTAACTCATAGCAAAGGCTAATGAATAGGGTTGAGAAGGGTAGGGACCCTCAGGGTTATCTCAGCCCATGCAGTTGCATACTTCTTTGCTCACATCTGTGGCTAAACGTAAATATGTGGTGGGCTCGCAATCTGACTCATTCACTCGAGCAGCTTTAATGTACTGTTACTGTTATATGTAGGAGGTTACTGTACATGACTCATATGAACAATTCAAACAATACCACCAATGTAGGTCAATGCAAGCAGTCACAAGAGGAAGCATGCATGCAAATTTGTGGTAAGGAGGCTTCTTTTCCCAACACCTTATGGCACTTTCCATCAATAGGGTTTTTTTCTGCCATGTGCCATTTACAAAAGCACAACAATGCAAATATTACAAAATAGGCTTAAAAGCATATAAATTACTTGTTTTTCAAAAATAAAAATGTCCTACAGCAACACCAGCAGGTAAAGTTACTGCGGTAGTCCACGTCTCTCTCATCTCCCCTGAGCCCATTGCGTTTTAACAGACCCCCCTAAAGTGTGCGGTGAGTTTGGTGGGGGTAATTGAGAATAAATAGGGGTAAGTCACGATATGATTGGATATGACTGGTTATGATTGGCTGTGATTGGTTCATACGATAAATTCCGCCTCTTGTTTTTGCATGCATTCGCAATTTGTGGACGTCTCAGTTACGTCACTTACAGTTGCGTGCGCATTGTGGTGGCAGAAAAACACTGGTAACAAGTGGAGTGAAACAGGAAAAATCCACAGAATAAGAAATAAAATGTATTGTGGTCCCTTTGGATGTCAGAATCGGAATGCAAATATTTTTTATAGAATATTTGAAGCTAAAGGCAGACTATGATTACTCCACTTTTAAAGCATAAATTTGATTTAAACAATAGGTCTACATAATGCTCACATATGCAGTTCATATGGGACATATTATATTAGCCCTACAATTACAGCGTGAAATACTATTTAAACCTATAACATTTTACCTATTTTATCTCACAATTCTGCCTTTTTTTCTCAAAAATGCAAGTTTATATCTTATATTTCAGACTTGTTAACTCTATTTAACTCAACAATAGTGAGTTTGTCCATTTTGAGGGGGGAAAAAGCCAGAAGTGTGGGATATAAATGAAATAAAGAATGACAAGTAGATTTTTCTTATCAGAATTGTGAGATATAATCTCAGAATTGCAAGAATAAAGTCAGAATTTTGAAAAATAAGCTTAAATTTACCTTTTTAGACTGCCACTTGAAAACAGGTATTTTCTGTCACCAGATAGGCTCCGCCCACAAAAACATCATTACTGTTCGCAAACACCAAGTTGGTCTTTGTAATGACGTTAATGAGGAGACTAATAAAAAAGTAAGTAAACAACTCACACATTTATATATCACCATTTCGTTGAGTCAAAATCAAACTCAAATGGGCTGAAAATATTGCCTGTGTTTTTTTTTAGTGAGCAGTTAGCTTGTTGAAATTAAAGGTACGCCTCCACTACTATGACCAGTGTTTACCGAGCTCTGATGACTGATGATCTGTGAATGAGTTTATTATAAAAAAAGAACAGCTGAACATCAGTTCATAAATAAAATATTTTTTTTTTATTTGATGAATTTTATATATAATATATAACTTTTATTTATAGTAAAATCTATTTTTGAAATTGTTACTACCTTGAGTTATTTTTGCAATTAATGTAAAATGCTTACAAACACTAAAATGAATTTATGCTTGCTTTTAATAAATAGAATAACAATTGCATTGTTCATGTAAAAATACAATATAGATTTTTTATTGATAAGTTTATTTAACCAAGAAAATGTGACTGGGCCATGAATTTACATTTATAAAAAAAAAAAAAAAAGTCTATAAACGTATATATGTATTGCTTATGTATTTACTGTATGTATATATATATATATATATATATATATATATATATATATA
>JAHKKF010531014.1:0-11260 GCA_019740295.1 Labeo calbasu | reverse complement strand
AAAAAAAAAAAATCACAGGAATAAATTACATTTTAAAATATATTCAAATAATTATTAGATTTCTAAATTTCACAGTTTTTGCTGTACTATGGATCAAATAAATGCAGGCTTGGTGAGCAGAAGATACTCTTTAAAAAAAAAAATCTTACTGTTCAAAAACTTTTGTCTGATAGTGTATAGTTGTACTACACTACCATTTTCCACAAAAATATGAAACAGCACAACTTTTAACATTGACAATAAGAAATGTTTCTTGAGCATCAACTCAACACATTAGAATGATTTCTGAAGGATCATGTGACACTGAAGACTGGAGTAATGATGCTAAAAATTCAGCTTTGCATCACAGGAATAAATTACATTTTAACATATATTCAAATATAAAACAGCCCTTTTAAATTGTAATAATATTTCACAATATTAGTGTTTTTACTGTATTATTAATCAAATAAATGCAGACTTGACAAGCAAGTTTAGCTACTCACAATGAGAATGGCCACAAAGCAGGCCAGTGTGGTGTTCCAGTCTCCTCCGGTGGCGGCAGCCTTTCCTACTAGGACACTGTAGAAGATGAAATCACCAAGACCCAGCTTCACCCCGCCTGTGAGAAAGTCAAATGCCAACAGGCATTTCAGCACATGACACTAGAATGAAATACAGTTAAACCTGTTTCTTAAGATTGCTTTGATTCCCTAGGGCTTTTTTAAATAGTTCAGCTCATTGTCACTGGACATTCACTACATATGCGCCCTAGTTACATGGTTTATAAGTGAAGTACTCCAAGCTAAGAACATGATCTGTATGACACAGAAACCACTTACGGTCTTCCTCAAGTTCCTCTTCTGCTGAATACCGCCGCCTCCCTCCCTGTGCCGCATCATCCTCTGACTCCGCCCCCTCCTGTGCCCGGGCTCCGCCCTCATTCCGCCGTCTTTCATCAGCTAAGAGGACAACAACATCTTATTCACCATTATCTAGGTTACATGGGAATTACATTCTATTTCTTTACACAATCCTTTATAAGGTCTTTGTAAAAAGTATTAAAATACTAGCAAAGTTATAAGTAAATTATAGTAAAGAACTAAAAAATGCAACTCACCAGAATCTGGATTACTGGAATCAGCCATGCCAACCATCCAAACCATGGCGGCTGAGAAAGAGAAACTTTTATTAGCACATGACCTATCTTGACTGGACTTAGAGTCAGTAAAGGATTAGTTCACCATTCTGATTTTTCTCTATATAGTGGACTTCAATGGGGATCACTGGGTTGAAGGTTCAAATTGCAGTTTCAGTGCAGCTTTAAAGGGGTCTACACGATCCCAGCTGAGGAATAAGGGTCTTATATAGTTTAACACTCGGTTGGTACTTCCATTTACATCAAACGTGACCTTTCCAACATCATTACGTAATGCGTGAAGTTGGGCTAATGCAAGATGAGCATTTGTGGTTAAAAAGTATATTCATTTTTATTGTTTTAAGAAAATGACAGATCTTTTCGCTACCTAAGACCCTCATTCCTCGGCTGGGATCGTGTAGAGCCCTTTGAAGCTTTGAAACTTCAATTTGGACCTGCTAACCTTTGGCTCTCATTGAGGTCCACTATATGGAATGTTTTCCTCAAAAACCCTAATTTCTTTTCAACTGATGAATTAAAGACATTAACATCTTGGATGACATGGGGTGAGTAAATTATCAGGGAATTTTTTTTTATTCTGGAAGTGAACTAATCCTTTAAACTTGCTGATTACCCATGTGGTAATACAAACTATGTTGTGAGTCTGTATGCTGTAAGTTCTGGGTTTCATTTTTCTTGACATACATGAATATATAAGTGCAGGGAAAATTGGTTCGTTCCTTTCTTGCGCCGTCTCAACCAGCATCCTCAATGGGCCTTTTGGACACAGCACCGCTATCAGATCTGAAAAATACACACACAAATAGTGATACAGTCATGTGCACTAATCTCAACAATATCAGCAGTTTCAGTAATTAAAAATGACTTTTGCAATTTCTGTGACACTACAGACTATTTAAAAAAGTATTTAAAAGCACTGCTCTGCTTTGTTTACAGCAGTAACCAAGGAAACGCTGTATTGCTGCTGTTCCATAAGCGCCACCTGCTGTCTGAGAGTGAATCTGCATCTCATTCAGCCCGTCTGCTGTTTATGTTTCAGATATGTTTATAGCTATGTGATATAGTGTCATATCACAAAGCTAGGGTCAGACCATTCTGTTTTTGCTTTAAATTTGTTAATTATACAATCTAATTTGTGTGTTGCTCTGCAACCACAACTGTTTCTGAGGAACTATATAGTTTGGTAGAAGAATACTGTTCTTATTTATATCATTACCCTTTACTTGCTCTGTTTTATTTTGTGAAACCTTACTATGTATATGGAATAACCGTTTTATAAAAGCAATAAGCCCTGTGAAGCCATGGTTTACAGTGAATTTATAACAGCTAAGGGGGTTTTAAAGGGTTAATTCACCCAAAAATGAAAATTCTGTCCATGTGGCATCAGTGGTTCAACTGTAATTTTATGAAGCTACGAGAATACTTTTTGTGCGCAAAGAAAACAAAAATAACAACTTCTCGTTTGTGTCAGGTTTTTTTGCCTCGCGTTCACAACAGTACCTCTGCTTGCAAAACAGGTTCTACGTCAAAAACGCCAACTCCTGGTACTGTCAGAAAGGTCTCGGATTTCATCAAGAATATCTTAATTTGTGTTCCAAAGATGAATGAAGGTCTTACGAGTTTGGAAAGACATGAGGGTGAGTAATTATTGACCATTTTCATTTTTGGGTGAACTATCCCTTTAATGGAGAAGTCCACTTCCAGAACAACAATTCACAAATAATTTACTCACCCCCTTGTCATCCAAGATGTTCATGTCTTGCTGTCTTCAGTCGTGAAGAAATTATGTTTTTGAGGAAAGCATTTCAGGATTTTTCTCCATATGATGGACTTAATTGGTGCCCTGATTTTGAACTTTCAAAAAGCAGTTTAAATGCAGCTTCAAAGGGCTCTAAATGATCCCAGCCGAGGAAGAAGCGTCTTCACGACGCTACGTACTATTGAATCACGTCGACGACGAACATAGGCGGAAGTACAGACCCAGTGTTTACAAAGCGAATGCGCAAAGACTAAGGAAGTGCAAGCAAGTCAAACGCTGTTTACAAACAAAAAGGTACAACAATGTCAGACGATTCTAAAGATGTAAGAGAAAATAAGATGGAGTTTTTCGACATACTCGACATGAACTTAGACGTGATTCGTAGTAGTGATGGAAAGTTTGGATCATTTTACCGACTCTGACCTTTGAGTCTCGTTCAGCAAAATGAACGAATCTTTTTGAGTCATTTCGTTCATTTTAGCAAAATCAGTATCACGTGACAGCCCCATAAGATGAACGAACGACTCGAAAAACCCAAAGACTCGAAACAGGTGAACTAATTCCAGTACAGAACCTAATGGGATGTTGCGAAAGCGTGACTGAATGAATCACTTCCCGAGACGATTCGTTCTTCACGAGTCACATTAAAGATTTGTTCAAAATGAACGAATCATTCAAGAACGACCCATCACTAATTCGTAGCATCGTGGACACGCATCCCAGAGCCTGTGCTACACGAGCTTTTGTGCTTAAAAGTAACCCAAATTGTTTTTTTAAGCAGTTTTCTTCCTCTGCTGGGATCGTTTAGAGCAAAATCAGGGCACCAGTGAAGTCCATTATATGGAGAAAAATCCTGAAATGTTTTCCTCAAAAACCATAATTTCTATCCGACTGAAGACAGAAAGACATGAACATCTTGGATGACAAGGGGGTGAGTACATTATTTGTAAATTGTTGTTCTGGATTTGGACTTCTCCTTTAAATGTAAATGGGAGTCACCGTATAGGAAGTGACACACAGAAGTTGAAGAACAAATGCAGAAGCAGATGGTTTGTGGTCGGTCAATGAATCTTTAGGTAAGCGTACCATATATCGAGATGGCTCCCAGTATGACCCATGCTGACCATTCGGGCAGGTATTTGATGAAGATGAGCGCCATTAGGGCGCTGATGACAATGAGGTACGCCTGCTGCAGCCGCAACGGCCCTTTCCAGTGGATGCAGATCATTCCCACTACGCCAAAATTCCAGATGATCATCACTAACGTCGGGTAGTCCATAGCCACATTATATGTCTTGAACACCTCGCTGAAAAGAGTTTGACAAAAGCATTATGACAGCACATTTAAATCAACTACATCAAATCAAATCATTTGCACAAATGAATAGGGTATATCTGATTAATTCTAATAATTTCAAATTCTTTTACTGTTTTTTCTATTTAATCTTGAGAAGCACAAATTGTGGTCATGATTAAAATCAATCACACAGTCTTATCGACGGGCTAAATATATGAAGATATCATGTTTTCAGCTGTATCGTCCAGCACTGACACATGCATCCTGCTGTATGAGATCAGTTACATACAGTAGCGATATTACAAGAAAGCAAAGCTCAGCAGAATCTCACCCCAGATACATGAAGCTGAACCAGAAGAGCAACATCAGTGAAGACAGAATCAGCCAGCCATGAATGAACTGCACACACACAGATAAACACCTCTCAGCTGACACAGCAAGGATTTTTATAATCAAATGGGTGTAGTTTAGTTAAACTGTAACAATCATAGTGTTGTAGTAATAAAATGGGATCTCACTTTATAGCAGCGATACTTATAAAGCACCACCAGTATTATGGTCATGACGACAATCACGCTGATCATGACGATGGTGTTGAGGAGCGAATACAAGAGCCTCTGACCGACAGAGTTCGGATCCTCTTCGAACGGAGTGTAGATGCTGCAAAACACACACAAACCATGACTTTACTTTTACATTTTTGCTTCTTTGTTGGTTCAAATAAGAAAACTCTGTCATCATTCATTCAGCATCAAATCTGTTGGCAGAAAATTAATATTATGGAATGCAAAATTAATTTTAAAATACTGAAAAATATATGTATATTAAAATGAGTAATATTAAAAACAAAAAAGTAAATGAAAGAAAATGAAACTTTTTTTTCATTAAAAAAAGGGTAAAAATTCTAATAATAATAATAATATTAAATAAAATAATAATATTAAAAATAATATGAAATATTATAAAAATAATAAGAAAATGAAAGGCAATTTTTTACATTCATAAAAAAGTGAAAATAATAATAATAATAAATAAATAAAATAATAATAATATATAATAATAATATTAAATATTATAAAATAATAAGAAAATGAAAGGTCTTTTTTTACATTCATTAAACATTTTGAAAAATTCTAATAAAAATAATATTAAATATTTTAATATAATAATATGAAAATAAAAGGTCATTTTCTTCTTCATAGAAAATGTGAAAAATTCTAATAATAATATTAAATAATATAATATAAAAATAATATTATTAATAATATTAAATAAAAATATATTTGTTTTCAAAGAGGGCAGTAAAACAGAACAATTACAGATTGATTTTTTTTTTTACTTTAATTTAATTTTAATGTGCTTTCTTTTTTAATATATTTTTTCTGTATTTTTTAATGTAAAATGGTAATGTAAATGTAAATTTAATAAAATGTAAAAAATTCTAATAATAATAATATTAAATAATAAAATATAATAATAATATTAAAAACATAATATTAAAGAACACAAATATTTTTTTTCAAAGAGGGCAGTAAAACAGAACAATTAAAGATGGATTTTTAAACTTTTTTTTTAAATGTTCTTACTTTTTAAATATTTTTTAAATATGATATTCTGCATTTTTTAATGTAAAAATGTAATGTAAATTTAAATAAAAACAAAAAAAATCTTAAAATTGTTATTATTATCCGGATCTGCCTAAATCGGTTAATATTGGAAGCAGATACTATCAGAACATATTTAACTTTTTTTGTGGGTACAAAACTGTTAAATAATGTTTTGGCATGCTTTTTGGTGCTTGCCAACAATTATGTTAATGTTATGGCTGATAAACGCTGCTATTTTTGATTTGTTTTTTAAAAAAGCGGAAACACCTTGTGACATGTCATTTTAAAACAGTTCTGTAGAAAAATAACAGCATATAAGTTTAGAACAACATGAGGATGACTAATAAATGGCAGATTTTTCCATTTTTGGCTGAACTTTGAGGTAAGAAAGCACGTACAGCCGCTGTGAGCTCTTCTCCGTGTAGAAACTGACAGACTTGATTGTTGCCACCACCACCACCATGCAGAGCGTGACTGGAATGAAGAGCATGATGACGTGCTTAGCGCCATATTTGAGGGTCAGCTCTTCTTCTTCTCCATCAGGAGTGGACGCCTGCTCTTGCTCCACCGGCCCTGGTTCGACCAAACCTGAGCTGACCGTCCGCCGCTGTGGGAATAAAAGGTGAGGATGATAAAATGGGATTTTTGTGGATGAAGGTACAGATCGGATGCAAAGTAACAACTCTATAATAATACTGATGTAATAGTAATAGAATTCATGTGCATGTACCCGTTTGGTGTCTGTTTCCTGGGGTAGAGACATATCATGATCTTGGTTGTACGAGGGGATGGTTGGGCTTTCGGACTGGACCAGAGCCGACCTCTCGTTGTAAGAGTCCTCTTCACTGTCTGAGGTATTCATTAAGAGAAGGTGACAGAAGCCAAACGCCCAGAGCTGCAACAAACGAATCACATCAGATGAATATAAGTGTAGCCCTTACAAAAAAAGTGTTTATGGAAAAACCATACAGTAGCTTACACACATAAAATTCAGAGTTGGCTCAATACTGACCATGGCAGTCTCTGTGTGACATTTTACATGCTTGAAAATGGTGTAATAAAAACATATGCAAGTAAATATTGCCGTTCATTACTATATATTGTGATATTCATCCATAAATATGATTGTGTTCATTCATTGATTGAACTGCATTTTACAAAAACCAAAATTCCTCTTTTATGCCACTGCAGAGGAAATACATAAATATTAAATATTACATAAATACACATAAATATTAAGAAATATACACTACCAGACAAAAGTTTAAGATTTTTAATGTTTTTTAAAGAAGTCTCTTCTGCTCACCAAGCCTGTATTTATTTGATCCATAGTACAGCAAAAAAAATTTAAATACAAGTAACATTTTAAAAATATTTTTACTATTTAAAATAACTGTTTTTTATTTGAATATATTTTAAAAATGTAATTTATTCCTGTGATTTCATAACTGATTTTTTATCATAATTACTCCAGTCACATGATCCTTCAGAAATCATTCTAATATTCTGACTTGCTGTTTAAGAAACGTTTATTATTATTACGTTGAAAACAGCTAAGTAGATTTTTTTTGTTTTTTGATGAATGGATTTTATCTGAAATAGAAATCTTTAGTAATATTATAAATGTCTTTATCGTCACTTTTGATCAATTTAAAGCATACTTGCTAAATAAAAGTATTAATTTCCAGAATTTCTTTCCCAAAAAAAAAATAAAAAAAATGGTATAGTGTATAATGTTTTTAATATTATTTATTTTAGATAAATGCTTATCTTTGGCTCTTTTCATTCATAAAAGAATCCTGAAGAAAAAAAAATAATGTTTTAAATATTGCTAATAATTATAATAAATGTTTCTTGAACAGCAAATCAGCATATTAGACTGATTTCTGATTACTATTTTAAAATAGAAAGCAGTTATTTTAAATAGTAAAAAATGTTCACAATAATACTGCTTTTGCTGTATTTTGGATCAAATAAATGCTGGTCTGGTGAGCAGAAGAGACTTAAAAATGCAGAAAAAATACAGATAAAATGCATTCAAATTCTGAAAAAGTAAACAGTATAAAAAAGGACAATAAATACACAAAAATAATTAAAAAAAGAGAAAGTAAAAAGAAAATATTTCCCTGTACAACACACAACACATCAGTAACAATATCTGTATATGCCAATCATAGCATTTCTTTCAAATTGTATTAACTGTATGTGTACAGTAATTCAGTTCATATTGGAAGCAGATACTTAAGAGGCATGCTTCGACTTATTTTTTATGTTATGACCAATACCTGATAAAATCATTGAAAAAAAGGAAATATTGATGTGAAATCTGCTATAGAAACATGTAAACTGTAAGTCAGTAACTGATATGGTGCTGATGTATCATGTTTCTCTTGTGACGTTACTTTAAGGAGTAAGAATATATATTTATATACATTTACATATACATTTTATTACCATATGTTATTATGATATTAACATCTGACATTGTACCATAATAGTTCTACAGATCTTCTGTGGGTTACAGATTTAAAAACACAAAAACATGGATCTTTAAAAACGAATAATACTCTCTGGGACAAATACACATGTTTTGCCCGATTTATAATGACTGTAATGCACCCCTGTTCGTACTCATTATAACTGTCATGTTTTAATAACGTCCCACAAACCCAGATCAAAGCATTTCTCATGATCCATGATTGCCCAACATCTCCTAATGTGTCCGGAAAGCCAGTTCCTTCCCGCGTCTAAAGTAAAGCTACACCTGATGAAGCGTACAGGAGAGAAGACTGAAATACCTTCAAATGTGACCGTATTTACATGAAGGATGATCCAACAGTGTTATTTACAGCAGGACTCCGTCAAAACATCGCGAATTCCAATGAGGAAGTGCTGCCGATCAGCTGATTCTCACCGCCCCACGTGATGCAGGAGCGCGTGACGTCACCAGACCATGAGCTCTCTTACTTTCAGCCAAACAGAAATAATTACTCCTGAGAACCCTGATCATTTATCACTTGAATAAGTTGCCAACCTCTTGAGTCTGGACCACAAAAACAGTCATAAGGGTCAGTTTTTTGAAATCTAGATTTATGTATCATCTGAAAGCTGAATAAATAAGCTTTCCACTGATTTATGGTTTGTTAGGATAGGACAATATTTGGCCGAATAGTTGAAAATCTGGAATCTGAAGGGGAAAAAAATCTAAATATTGAGAAAATCGCCTTTAAATTTGTCCAGATGAAGTTCTTAGCAATGCATATTACTAAGCAAAAATTAAAAACCAAAATATCTCCATGATGGAACATGATCTTTAGCCTACTTCATTTCCTAATGAAGCATAAAAATAAAAAATAAAAGAAAATAAAAGAAAAATCAATAATTTTGACCCATTCAATGTATTGTTGCAGTTGATACAAATACCCCCCCCTGCTGAAAAATAAACAGCTAAAACCAGCCTACGCTGGTTGGCTGGTTTTAGCTGGTTTAAGCTGGAAGTAGCTGGTTTTAGCTGGTCTCCCAGCCTGGCCAGGCTGGTTTTAGCTGGTCATTCCAGCCTGACAAGCTAAGACCAGCCTGGAAGTGGCCAAAACCCCTCTAAAACCAGCCTGCTGACCAGCTATGACCAGCTAAGACCAGCCTAGATGACCAGCTAAAACCGGCCAACCAACTTAACCTGTTGTTTTCAGCAGGGCCGTGCTACTTAAGACTGGTTTTGTGGTCCAGGGTCACATATTGTATGCAAAAGTGTTTATTCAAAAGGGAAAATAATCAAATTCTCATCTTTTCTTTTTTAAAATTGCTTCCTAATTTCATCTTTCATGCTTTATAAAATAACAGAAATGCTAGCTTTTTAATTTTTATGATAAGCTTTCATCTATAAATGTACTTTATATGCAGTTTTTTCTCCCTGTATAATGCTTTCATATATGAAATATAACTGTGATCTGACAATTTTCTGCAATTTAAACAAAACACACTTTATTGAGATAAATGCAGGGTTGTGACTGAGTTTTCTTTACTTTTGATGTGTTTTCACAAGTGGAGTTTGTGAATGCATGGCGATTGCAGCAGTTTAAATTAACTGCGATTGTTTGTGTGAAGACCGGCTTTCTAATGAACTAGAATGGAGGATGATTCTCTAAATGCAATGGTCACAAGAGGGTGCCAAAGTCTACAGCAAAGGCTGTTAAAGGGAAAATTAAAGGGATAGCTTACCCAGAAATGAAAATTCTGTCATTAATTACTTGCCGTCATGTCGTTCCAAACCCGTAAGACCTTCATTCAGTCGGAACGCAAATTAAGATATTTTTACATAAAATCCAAGGCAACGCAACCACCATGTTCAAGGCCCAGAAAGGTAGTAGGGAAGTCATTAAAATAGTCCATGTGACATTAGTGGTTCAACCAGAATTTTATGAAGTTTTTGTGCACAATATCAATCAAATGCTGAACTCAAAGTGCTAAAAGAGTATGAAGGAGGTCAAGATGGCATTAATGATAACTATACGCCACAACCATTGATATCCAGCAGTGAACTGGAAGAAAAGCCACATTTGAAGATTTGGTTAACTTTATTGACTTAAATGCTCAAGTTTTGAATGAACTCTTTGGAGATATCCAGGATGTCAAAGTTGAGAAAAAGAAAAATACAGCTCTCCAGAGGTGGCTTCAGAAGTAATATTTTTGCCAAAAATGTCTCACCGACAGAACAGAGAAATCAGATTCTGCAGCCTGAAGATCTTGTTTGTTTTGTAACAAGGAACACTCACTAGATTCTTGTGTTAAACTTAAGGAGCAGGAAAACAAAAAGGTCTCTGGCTGTCTAACACAAAGACATCTCAGCAAAGATTGCAAAAAGAGACATATTGACCCTAGACCCAGAAAGCACACTTACCTTTTGTACAGAAGACCTCATGCATCGACTAAAGGGTAATACAATTTTCTGCTTTGTACTATGAGTCAACAAAGAAATGTGCGAGGATGTATGCAGTCTGATTTACAGATGTGTGGTTTAGAAGAGAATACAGTTGACTTTTTCGTCAACTCAATCTCTGTGCACTAGAACATCTAGGCACAAAAACATTTTTTTCCCCGAATGCCATCTCCAGCTTAAGCAGCTAACACATGAATCATTACCTGTGTTCCATCACTAATTCAGGGCTCTCAAGTTTTAGAAAAAGTTTGGAGTGAGATTATATCTGTTAGGAGAGGAGCCCCTCGGCCCCACACAATTCTCTCCAGTTTTTGCTAGAAGTTAAATTTATTGGTCATAACTGACCAGCACAAAATAGAAACTTTAACAACTGGTAAGTTTGATTAAAGTCAAATTCATAAAAAATAAAATATATTTAAAAATTTCAAATGTATCAAAAATCAAAAGAAATTTGGCCCCAAATGAGCCAATAAACAGCAGTGCTCAAAGTACATACTGTAGGCCTACACATACAGCATGTCAA
>JAHKKF010531013.1:22485-52083 GCA_019740295.1 Labeo calbasu | reverse complement strand
GAAAATTTAAATCAATATATTGTTTTCTGTAAACGAGTGAATGAGATGATTTTCACATCATTTTGTAGAAAAAACTCTAGACTACCACATCCAGTTCTTAAAAGTCTTGTGAACTAATGTTCTGAATGTGTTTCATGGCCTTACTTCAGTGACTTAAAGATTTTAGTTTTTCACTAACCACGTATAAACGTTGTTTTCTCAAAAACACAAACATGTACATTAATGTTGCTTGCATATTATTGTAGCCCAGTTTGTGCTGATTACAATTAGACTTTAGCCATCAATATGTTTTTAAGATACTGAAAAAAGCACAAATGTGAGGGCATGTCAAAACTTCTCCAGGGTGCCAAAACACCCTCAGACCCCAGAGGGTTAATCTGATCACATTCTAAACTAATGTCACTGCCCAAACACCTTTGGCTATCATTATAATAAATGATCACGCTATCTGTGCACTGCTCACCAGCACCACAAAGTGTGAGTAAGTGGTGCAGAGATAGCATGATCATATATTGAAACACTACCCAAAGGTAAATGGATCCTGCTGACAGTGTTAAAGAGCAAATATAAATCACAGAAATAAACACGCTTTCCCAACCCTAATATACATATATACAAGTTAGAACAATGGAGAACAAAAATAGTAAAGTGATGTTGTATATTTAGGAGTAAAGTGTCCACCTCATACGTGAATGTAAATGGGAACGCTTTTTAGCAATAAACAACATTCTGTTGTACATGAGTTACAATAATGTAAAATTAATTTTCGGCAGAATTTATGGTCCCACTGCATACATTTATTTATTTGGTTACATCTTATTTTAAGGTCCAGTTCTCCCTATTAACAAACCATTAACTATGGCTTTTGCCTCAGTACACTCCTAATTTGCTGCTTTTTAATAGTTAGTAAGGTAGTAAGGAATGTTGAATATGGGTATACAGAATAGGTGCTTTATAAGTAGTAACAAACAGCTAATATGTTAATAATAGGCATGCAATGAATGAATATGTGTTCCCTATTCTAAAGTGTTAACATTAACATGAACAACAATAAACAACAGTATTTTTATTGGCAGTTGGATATTGGATTATGACAGGTTGTTTTGTACATATTTAAAATACATGTATCTATATCTAAAATAAATATAAGTAAATATTCATGAGTGCAATTCTATTTTTCATCTCCTTGAAGGGGTTGTGACTATGAACCAAAAACAAACAAACAAACAAAAAACTATGTTGTTTATATTAATATTTAAATCACATGGTCACAACCTGGTCATAACAAGGATACAAATTACAAAAAGACCAGTGGAGAACAGTACATTTCAATTCATTCAGTTATCTAAATGGATATCATTAACACCCACTGATGTAGTACCACTGAAAAAGAAATTGAGAGATCAGTATCATGCTTCTGAGAATATTTAACATTTTACTTCAAAACAGGATATCACAGCCCAACATCACCTACCCTACTAAATGCTTGGAATGCCAAATCTTATGAGGTCTGTTGTGGAACTCATCTTTCATTCATTCATATCGAGTTTTTTAAAAAAGGGAATGAATAAGGGTTGCATGTTCCAAACAAAAATTAACACCTTGTGACTAAAATATTCCTAATATTGGAATATTTATGTAAGGAACCTCCAATTTCATCTTGAACTGTAAGTCAACAGCTACAAGAGACTTCATCTGGACTGTAAAAAAAAAAAATCCTGTAAAAAAACGGTAAAAAGACTGGCAGCAAGGATTCCAGACATATTCCGTTAAATTACAGAAAATAACCATTACACAAAATTACAAGCAAAAACTGTAAAAACACAGAATAGACTTTACGGTCAAAATTAATTAAATTACAGTGAATTATCGTTGATAATTTGTTTTTAAACTATGAAAAAATACTGGTTCCTGATTTTTCTTATCTATTATTTGATACCTCGCCACAGCCAATGACCAGCACTTGATTTGGGCACATAAAGCATTCTGCATGCTTACTGTTTCACTGATGTTGAAGTATTAAATTCAAGACATTTAATACTTCAGACATCAAGACATTTTTTGATACTCAGTGGTTTCGAGGCAATTTGGTGAGTGCCTAAAAAATATCAAAATCAATACCCAACCTTTCCCAAAGTTGAAAATGATCTTGTTTTACTCACCCCCATGCATTCCAAGACGATTTTCTTTCTTCTGCAGATCACTTTGAAGGCTTTTTTTTTTCGTCCAAGTTGTCCAAGATCTGTTGAGGCATACAATGTATCTAAGTGGGTATACCAACATTTTGATTGTCCAAAAATTTAATGTAGAAAGCATAAAGGTAATTCATACAGATCCAGTTAATGAAACAAAGCACTAGGGTTTAACTATAATCTTTTGCTTCTGCTTGAAATGACAATGATTGTCGTTACAATACATAATGCATATTTCTTTACAAGTGCGTCCTCTCATACAATAAATTTCACAGACACCTTTTCATGCAGCCGTTTTACCCTGATTTTGGTTTTAAATGGTCATTGGTTAATTTATTCACCTCTTACCACATAGAAACTGCATGAACCAGCTGCATGAAAATAAAATACAGAATTTGTTGTATTATCATATGGCATGAAAAGACTTGTCTATGCTGATTACAGATTTAATAATAATAATAATAATAATAACAACAACAACAACAACAAAAACAAAAGGTCCACACCTGAATTGCCATGCTTATCTGCTGTAGATCTCCATAGTCTTTCCATTTGACCTGAAACCACCAAAAAAAAAAAAATAAATAAAATAAATAAATAAATAAATAAATAATTTAATACTTCGTATTTCATTCAGACATTACAGTCTATGTTCCACTGAGACAATGATCTGAAAGCTGAGCAGGAAGGGTTAACAGTGATGTTTTGGTCCACCATGTGACTTGTGTGTTTCATCAGAAGAAAAATATAATAACAAAGATAATAGCAAAGATAATTAGCAAAGATAATAAGTCTATTATTACTTTTTATTAAGATTAACACATACACTTATACTTGCATAATATACTTATGCATTCTTTTTAATTGCAAGTTAGGTTGAGCGTTTTCCCATAGAACACCATTACAAAACGCTTAAAGCATTAAGACAGTGACAATGGAGGACCAAATTCTGCTTACTTTTTTAAAAAAATATATATAAATATGTACAGGAGAATATGAACGGGGGAAAGCGCCTACCTTGCAATTTAACGTTAACTTGCTGTGTTCATATTCATAATGAATAAAGTGTACAGTCTACTGAATTCGCTCTCAAAACGTTTTTGATACGGGTAAACTGGCGGGTAATTCCACATTAGCAAAGTCTTTAACGTTATATAGACTCGAACGGCCCTTGATATGAATAACAAATTTACTAAAGCTTGTTTTGAGTTTAAGGACAACTGATCTTTATTAAAAACTGAAAATTGAAAGATGCATGCTGCAGATTTCAGTGTTTTGCCCTCCAGCTCTCGACACTAGTTACGTGACTGAACTCTGTTTAGAAATGCTAATTTTAGCTTTGAAACTACACTTAATAACACAAATGCGCAGCTACACTATAAAAATATTGTTCACATGTTGTATGAAAGACTTACCTCAGTGGTTGGCATGATGTCTGCTGTAGCATTGTCCGAATTTGTTGTAGTTGGTGAAACAGGCTCACTGAAGAAAGAGCGCGTCATTTCTCACACATTTCTGAAAGGATAGCCTGAAATAAATTCAAATAATTCCGCGCGATGTTCCATCCCTGTTGTCCAGTACAGAAGCAACTCAGCCAACTGTTGTGGGCAGAGCTAAACTAGCGGCAAATTTGAATCTGGGTCTTCCTGAACAGATTGCGCGCGGGTGCGTGCACACACACACACACACGCGCGCGCACACACACACACGCGCGCGCGCGCACACACACACACACACACGTTGTGTTTACATGTTTTATGAGGACATTCCATAGGCGTAATGCTTTTTATACTGTACAAACCCTATTTTCTATCGCCCTACACCTACCCTACACCTAATGTCCCCACAAGGTCAAAATTTACTGGTATTACTATTTGGTCCCCATAACGTGATAAATACAAACACACACACACACACACACACACACACACACACACACACACACACACACACACACACACACACACACACACACACATTCTAAACCTACCATCACAGAAAACACTACCAAATATTGATTAAAATAAGCATATATTTGCAATACAATGTTAAAAGAGTAGTAAATGTATTTTAAAATAATTAACAGTACATGTAGACAACAAATACAAATACTGTATGTACAAATACTATTATTTGACCTTAAAAAAAAAACTCACTTTAACCCTCACATGATTAACGATCTTCAATGATAATAAAAACACTTTGACTAAATGATTTGTGGTTAAAAATTTTCCCCTATTTTTACAGAATTAATCTGTAATTATTACATAACATTTTATGTTAAATTACACATCACTCTGTAAAAATACGGAAAATTTCCTGTCAAAAAACTGAAAATGTATGGAATACCAAAATACAAGCAATTATCTGTAAATTTAATGGTGGGACTTTAAAATACAGAAAATATCCATAAAACAACAGGTATACTGAAAAAAAGGTAAAATTCTGTTAAAAAATACAGACATTTACCTGTAAAATTACATTTATTTTTAACAGGTTGGAGCTAGAGCTGCGTTCTTCAAAATTTAACAACCTAGGCCCGTATTCACAAAACATCTTAAGGCTAAAAGTAGCTCATAACTTGCCGATTTAAGAGAAAATCTTAAAAATAATGGGTGTGTCAATCCTAAATTTAGGACTCCTACATCTTTGCTCTAAGAGTATTTCACACAGCGTTCAGCACTAAAACTAGCTCTTAAATCTGGGAAACTTTAGGAGCAGTCCTAAGTCACTAAGACCAAATTACAAAATGTCTGTTGCCAGCAATCTGCCTCAGAACATAAACATTTTAGAAACATGCTGCATTTATTTGCACACATATGTTTTTTGGTTTTGGAGGTTATCCCAACTCCAAATTTTTCTTTGATTATATCCTTGTTTTCATTAGCAAGTTGGGCAGGAAGTAACAGCTGTTCTTGCACCCAGTTTGTTTTTTTTTTAACAGGTCTTACCATCAGCCATGATTATTCTACTCCGTTAATTAAAAGCCTGTTTATATGCATATCCGCTGATTGTTTATGAGAAGCACACATGTAAGAGGCTGACATATACCCTTGTTTAATTAGTGACACTTAGCCTGCATTTTAAAATCTTTATTTGAATGTGGCAACAGTTTTATTTTTAAACGTTCATGTGAATATGCCAACATATCGCACTCTACAATATTTCTATGAACAAATCTCTGACAGAGACCCCTCCCCTATCAGCCAATCACTGTATGCATAGTTAGTAAGAATGCGGACATCATCGATAGGTCAACCCCGCCCTTACTCTTAGCTTAAGACATCTCTCTATTCTCTTTGTTTGTCTCAGCAACTTTGTGAATAGGTTTTAGGAGAAAACTATTAGCTAAAAACTTTTACTGCTATTTAGGAGAACTCTTAGTGGTACGATAAAATGTTTTGTGAATACGGGCCCTGGAGTCATTATGTTTGTCTCAGACAAATAGTGTTTTAGTACCAAATGCTATTAGGACAAGCATCAGTGCATGTCTGCATCAGGTGGTGGAAGGATCTACAAAGTTGCTGGCACTTTGAAAATGGACGAGTACTTAGGAATCCTGCTGAACACAACGTAGCCAAGTATGGAGGATCTGTCTGGAGATCAAATGTGTATTTCCCAACATGATAATGGTCCCAAACATGCTAAATAAGAAAATAAATAATATAAAATATGATGAATATGAATAATATTAAAATTAAATAATTTGAAAATAATGTCTATAATAAGAAATACATGTTTTATTAGGTTATGACATTTGTTTGTGATGTGTGAGTGTTATTTATTGTTCATTGTGTGGTGCTGTCTCGGTCCTGCTGGGACAGTCAGTGAAGATGTGTTCTGTGTCCTTGTGTCTGAGTTTGTTCTTTCAAGGTAGCCTAGCAAGACCAGTCTCCACAAAACTTCATGTGCTCTGCACCTGGAACAAATAATAGCTTCACGAGACCAAAAATGACCTGTTAGATTCACCCAAAACGAATCATACCTCATGTTTAAACACTACAGAGACACCACAACCAGCAGCAAATATCAGAAGGACTAGCCGGGGTGAGGCGGGATACATGAGCTCTGAGCACCCAGTGATCGCCTGGAGCTCACATCTCCGAAATCGGCCAAGCAAATGTTCAAATAGGCGCTTTCTTTATAAATAAACTGCAGATTTGAGTTTTAAACAACTATATTCTCACCTGAAATACTCTTAAAACTACATTTCATAACAACATAACAGTAATATTTTGAAAATGATGTGGGTTTTCTCCTTCTCCTTCCTACTTCTGCAGCAATGTAGGTTGATTTTGAAATGGTTTTTTTGAAGTTGAGGGAGAAAATACAATTGGAGTTTTTCGACATACCCTAACTGTCTTCAACCAAGATACACAGAGTTCAGGCACAGCAAGACAAGACGATCGGTTGAGATGAAAAATTATTAAAATTGTATTTTTTTTTTTTTAAAATGAAAATAACCGATCGTTTCTCTAGTTAAGACGTTCTTCCTCGGCTGGGATCGTTTACCACCACATTTGGAATCGTTTGAAGCTGCATTCTTGGATGACAAGGGGGTGAGTACATCATCTGTAAATTTTTGTTCTGGAAGTGGACTTCTCCTTTAACGACTTTTATTATTTTCAGTGTTTTTTTTTTTTTTTTTTTTTCAGATTTAGACACATTTTTTCCCCCTCAACCCCATAACGGGCAAAATAGAACTGGTTTAAAAAAGATTTTACACAGAACCTGTTATAAAACAAACATCTACCGACTGCTCATGTGTCCCTAATAACAATTCTTCCATGACAATGTTAATGTATTTGGAATAGATCTGCTACACTGCTGCTGAATTGCTGCTGCTGTTGGTTATTGCTGTAGATGTAGATTATTGCTGCTGCAAACAAGTACAGGAACTTGCTACTGCTAAAGCATATGGCGATACGGTGCTGTGAGTATTTAAGACATACTGCTGCACAATAGCATACAAAATAACCCTTAGCAGATCTATACAGGTGGAGCTGGGGAAGGTGGAGAGTTTCAGAGGAACTCAAAGCACGCTAATGCGAAAGGCTCAAATGAATGCCAACCAGCCATTTAAAGGTAAAGGTTCAAACTCATTGGCTCCGTACGCGACGTGAACCATTCAGCTTGTGCCAAGTGATATAAGGCTGTGAATATCATCAGTTCCGTTAACACCCGTCAGCCTGCGCCATCGAGAGTTTTATGAAAGAACAAGGCATTTTAATGATAACAAATGTAACACTTATTACATGGTTCACATTTTTATAGGACTGAAGCTAAAAATACACAAATTGTGTGTATGGTCTCTATATTTTTGTAAACACAATATTTTTAATTTAGAAGTTAAACTAAAACTACAATTTTATTGTTTTAGTCCTTAGCATGTCAGAGGGTAATCAGCAAGAAATGCTTTCATTCTTAATTGTCTTCCCTATATTTTTCCAAAATAATAAATGTGACAAGGTGTGATGGTGTTGAAGTCTGTAATATATTTGAAGGGATAGACTGCCTTCAAATTTAATTTTTGGTTTTGTTTCTCCCTCATATTTTCCCCATCTTTCTGGGTGAACATATCCGCATGGGCAACATTGTCTTTCTACTACAAATGTGGGTGCAATTTCTGATGTAGGATGCTTGTTTAAATTTAAGTGGACATACTACATCAAAAATAAAAACAACAACAAAAAACAACAACAACAACAAAAAAAGAACACATTGTGTTGTCATGATTTTGGTAAGTATATATTTGCAGAAACATACTTTTTGCATTAAACTTATTAATAAATGATGTAAATAACTCAACCCTGTCACAGATTTACCCTGTAACAAAGAAAAATACATATATTTGTGATGGGTTTGTATTTTTCGCTCACAAATAGCCACTGCTCCTCATGTAGTTTAGAGAGTAGACCATATATGGCAGCAATAAAATAAGTACACTGTATATACTTATGGATTAAAATAAAAGGTTGAAAAATATTTATTTTTCATCTTAATTTTATGTGACAGGGTTCAGTTGTTAAGCTTGACAGTCCCTGACTATAATATGCCTCAAAAATATAAATAAAAAGTAATAATCATTTTTTGCACCACTTATAAAGAGACCTGAATGATGCCATTGTTGGTAAATAATGCCACAAATGAGCAGAGTCATGGGTGTATGTCATGGGTGTAGAATGGTTAGTGTGATAGGGTTGAGTTCAGACGGAGGGACATAACTTTAAAATCAGTTTGTTTTTTTTTGTTTTTTTTGTTTTTTTAATATAAAATATTTAGCAGTTTTTAAAAAAAAAAAAAATTCTTCACAAGAAAGGAACACAAATAAATGCATACATTATTGCCAGAAATCACAGACACTATGCACATTTTATTAAGAATTTTCTAAGTACAGACTAAGTGAAGTGCCTCAGGGTCGTGACAATGCTTAAGATAGATATGTAATATTTATGGTTAATAAGTCACTTACAAAGCATTATCTAACTCCTTGCATATGAGATAATTTACCAATAGCAATTGTTTAAATTACAGTGACAGTGAATAAAGAACTCACTATTTATAGTCGATTAATGTCTATTAATGTATTAACTACAGTTACTATGTAGTTAAACTATGAATTATCTGTAATAGTTTGCAAATTATTCATAACTACTTTATTAATGTATACACTTTTAAAGAGGTCCTATTATGCTCTTTCACAAAGTCTTGATTTTGTTTTGGGGGTGTACTAGAACATGCTTTCATGCTTGGTGATTCGAAAAACACATTATTTTTAACATAATTTACATTATTACAATACATTTCCCCCAGCCTGGCACATAAGGCTTGATTAGTTCCGGGTTTAATGAAGGCCCGTCTTCCAAAAAACGAAATGTGTTGTGATTGGTTAGCTGTCCCCACGCGTTATGATTGGCGAACAGCTTAGACAGTATTTCAGTACTGCCACACCACTTGTCAAAGAAGCAAGTTCCGTGTACAACTGTTAGTGCTAGCTAGATGAAAGTGATTCTTACGTTTTAAATATGGACATTTTTCTTACAAAAATGCATCGATTCGCTACAGGAGGCCTTTATTAACCCCCCCAGTGCCGTGTGAGACACTTTTTTATTATGGGTGGATACATATTATTTGACTTGTTTTGGGCTGATGAGGAGAAACACCCGTCTATGCCATTCTAAACCTTGGGAGAGCCAGGATAAATTTTAATATAACTCCAATTGCATTTGTCTGAAAGAAGGAAGTCATATACACCTAGGATGCATGGAGGGTAAGTAAATAATACGCTACAGTAGTGTTGGGTCCTATCGTCAGCCTGCGAGATCGCCAATACATGATATTATCTTGCTAATGTATTCAATTATTTACACACTGTAAAAAATGATTTTGAGTTTTAGTCAGCTGGACAAGTGAAATCATGTCCTGTCAACTTGCAGTGTCTCACTACACAATAGGATGAGTTGGGACAACCTCAGCTTGAAGAGAAATTGAGAACTTTAAATAACGTTCATATAACAACAAAACATAGGTTCTATCAACTTTCTGTGTAATGCGCATGTGCCAGAAACTCTACGTCATGATGATGTACTATTTTAACAAAGTCGAGAAAGACGCGCTATCCGCCATTTTCTGCACGAAAAGTTGCTGATCACGCAAGAAAAGACGAAGCAGCCTGCATTTGAACAAAAACAGATTGACTTTATGGACTGCAAATAATGAAATGAGTAAGTATACCTTAATTTGTGCATTCTTTAATGTTAACTTAGGCTGTTAATTTACAGCCGCGGCTCTTGGATCTCCAGTAAGGATTCTGTGAATTTGGCGAAATGTAAGTTAATAACAAATAAAACGCACGCCTACTGGAAAATGCAAATGCTATTAGTTATATCAAACAGCACTTTTAACATGATGAACATGCAGCAACTGTTCAGTGAAAACGTAAGTGAAATTTGCTATTTAATTTTGTATGCATGTTATTTGTTAAGCTTTATGAGCTTGTTTCTGTACAAAGCTAATAAAGACTAGTTCAATTTATATCTATTAGACTTGTAAAACATCTGTTCGCACATCAAAGCCTTATGTGCTTTTGCAAAACGCTAATGTAAGAAACGTTTCCAAGATGACAATGATTTAACTGAAGTTATGATTACGGAGTACTCCATTTGAATTAGTTTGAACGTATTATCATCCGCTGGGACGACAACATCACTACGTGAGTAAGTAAAAGAACTGGTGAACCCTTTTTTTTAACCGGTTCATTGAAACGAGCGGCCGAAAGAACCGGGTCATGGAAAAGAACCGGACTTTCCATCACTACTACAATTGTGCATCAAGTTAATGTTGATAAACAGATAAAACAGTGTAAAGTTTTATATATGTGACTTTCGAGCGTGTTCGTCATTGGATCTCCTTATCATTAGCTTTTAATCATAGAAACACGAATGACCAGTAATATCTAAAGCACTGCTCTCAGTCCATATTTGTGTTACAAATATCCTGCATCATGTTTTAATTTAGTACTGTTAAGGACTGTCACTGAGACCCTGGTATCTTTGTTAAATTTGTAAATGTATTTGTTTCTATAGATCAGCAAAGAATTTACCTGGCTGTTTACGATAATGTTTGATTGTATTAGTTTCTACATAAATATCAAACTTCATTGGCTATTGCAAGTCTTTTGATCACGTCATGACATAAGAACTAATGAGGTTTGATGTTGTTGTATTATGTCATAGTAATATCAAAACTGATATGATCAGTTCATTGCACAAAGTTATCTTCAGAAAACTTAATAAGCAACATGACTAATCCACTACTTTTACTGCATTTTTTTAGTCTTGACTTGTCCTTTATAGAGCTTAACAGCTTAACACTGATCATTTTCATTGTATTGAATGAAGGTATGAATATTTTTGCATGTGTTCGGAGTAGCATGTTAGTGAGTAAATGACAAGTATCATCTTTAGTAACCTATCCTTTTAAGTCCTTTAAAGTGTTGTTACAGTGTTGTACAACCCCCATGAATTTAAGGCAGGGGTGCCCAGTCCCACTCCTGGAGAGCCAAGATCTTTAGCTTTAACCCTAATTAAAAACACCTAAACCATCTTATCAAGGTGTCCAGGATCACTACAAACCTCCAGACAGGTTTGTTGAACAAGGTTGGAGTTAAACTCTGCAATACATTATTGGCCCTCCAGGAGCAGGATTAGACACCCCTGATTTAAGTGGCATGAGCGTGTTACATCCACTATTAAATCTTATTTTGGTGCTGAACAAAAAGGTAACAAACAACTGTTGTTGTGCCACATCACTGGTGATTTATTTACAACAAAAGTATAAGTATAAAAAGCACCAAAAACAGAGGGAGAGGGAGAAAGATAAACGAATAAAGAAAAACAAAGGATTGAACAAATAAAGCTGGTACTTTAACCATCCTATATTTTACAGACAGCAACCAAAGGATGAGGACAGCAGCATGACTGGGCCTGCCGTGGTACATGCAAGAGACTCCTTCAAAATTCATTACGAGATATGCAAGGTACGATGAAACATGTAAGGCCCTTAAAACGGCATTTTAAAATGAAAACGATCCTCGTCTACACTGGTGTTTTCGCTGCATTTCAGAAACGATCTCCGTCTACACTACACAACTGAAAATGCATGTCACATGACCATTCATGCAAGTACAATCATAGATATTTATAGGTAGATGCCCTGTTATTTAGATGGCGGATGTGTCTACGTGCTTGAAGCGGTCGAATGGGGAATCTACCTATACATATCTATGGTGTACAACAATGAGCATGATGTTATTGTTTACACGGTCATCAAGGATACGCAGAGTAAATGTGGGCAGCCATGCCATCGTTTTAAAAAGTCTCCGTTTTGGTCCATTTACACTGACATGCCACCCCAGAGTTTTCAAACTAAAACAGGGTCTGCAGCATTTTCGAAAGTCTCCATTTTTGATGTGTTTTCAACACTACGTTTTTGTAATTGCTTTTAAGTAATAGTGCCTTGTTTTGTTTACATTCTATGAAGCTCAGTGACTGAAGAGGATGGGATCAAGAGTGTGGTGATTTGAATCCTAGTGGTTGCGGAAAATGTGATGAAACCTCTCCCAGCCTTCTATGACGTGGCCCTGGTGATTGAGGAAGAAGTGGTAATGCGTCACCTGAGTGATTATACCTAATGCTTTTTAATGGGCTGCGTTATGACATCATCGGATGCGGAATACAAATGTTGTAGTCCAAAGGAACCATTCATTGTAGTGCTTGAAAAGGGATTTTTTAAAAATGAAATATCTCCTTTTGGAGTGGACTTTGAGATTTGTAACTTTGTAGATCTTTTTTATGCCCAAAGATACACACCACACAAGTTCAAAAAGTGAAAAAGCATAATAGCACCCATTTAAAAAGGATGTGTTGAAAACAACGCAACCTGTGTTGTTTCTTAACACACCTCTGTGTCTAGTTAAGGACAACACATTTTGGGTTGTGCAGCAGCAGCACAAAAACATGCCAAATATTACAAATAAAGGATTACAATGCAACATATTATTATTGTGTACGCTTTAACCTCACGCACAAGCAGATCCATATCTGTTCTGATTCTGAAGAAGTGTTCAGTCTTTGCTCTTGCAAATTTCACCATGTAAATCCCGAATCTGTCATGGTGCAAGCGCAACAGGCTTTTAAAGGGAATGGGAGATGAGATTCTGATTGGTTTATTGCACATTACGCCCAAAACACACCCATGACTCATTAAGAGAATAGGTACAACCCTTTTGGACCATACGCCTGGTGCGCTGACCGTTTTTTAAATTTTTTTTGTTTTTATTATTATTATTATTGTTAAACTAGCAAAAGTGGATTTGGACACACCCTAAGTGCACCTGCGCCATACACTTCAGACCATGCACCTGAATTGTTAAAATAGGGCCCTTTGTGTTACTTTTAACTCACCCATTTGTTATTCCTGCTAATTTTCTACACACTAATGTGTTATAGTTACACAATTTGTCAGTTATGTACACAAAATGACAATTTTATTTGGTTTTGTTTTAACTTTTTATGAGGTAAAAACTTAATTTTGTACTCTGTTAGCACTCTAGTAAGTATAACAGTGTGCTGACCTCAGATCAGATTGATTATGTCCCCTGAGCCGTGCCGTCACCTCACTGTTATGATTAAACTAACGGAGGTTCTGGAACAGCATGTGATTCCTCACATAGAACATGCATTCCTGAAGCGCAAATTCACGTGCACACACACACACACACACACACACACACACACACACACACACACACACAAACTAATATAAAAGATAGAGAGGATTTCATGGGAGCTGCTGCTGCTGCTCTCATCTAGAGCATATTTTATTTGATGTAGAGTCAACTGTTTCTAAGGGTAATTTTCTGGCATTACAAGTCAAAGCCACTAGAGACGTTGCTTACGGCACATCAGAAGCAGCTTTTAAAATCCTTAACCTCCCTATCTTTTCCCTGTACTCTCATATAAGGATAATCCTCAGAATCGCCAGAATACACCCAGAGCTCACTGAGGATACAGCAGATTCCTGAATGAGAAAGTCGGGCCAGGAAGAGAGGGAAGGGGAGAGGGGCAGTCGTGGCCTAATGGTTAGTGAGTTGGGCTTGTATCCCAAAGGTTGCACCGGCAGGAATTGAACGTGGGGATTGTAAATGAACAGCGCTCTTTCCACCTTCAATACTATAACTAAGGTGCCCTTGAGCAAGGCACTGAACCCCCAATTGCCCAATCGCTCGCCGGGCGCTGGAGCAATGGCTGCCCACTGCTCCAGGTGTGTGTTCACAGTGTGTGAGTGTGTGTTTGTTCACTTCTCACTGCTGTTTGTGTGCACTTGTGATGGGTTAAATGCAGAGCACCAATTTTGAGTATGGGTCACCATACTAGACAATACGTCACGACTTTCACTTTTGTTGAACATATTGGTTAAAACATATCTTAATGCATTCTATCATTGTTTACTCATATGTCATATGTAGTTCCAAAATTTCTTCCATTAAACACAAAAGGATATAAAAAGTGTTAATGCTGCGGTTTTCCAGACAGTGAAATTGGATAGTGATATCCAATATCACAGTCAAATCAAGTACAGGCCATTTTGGGTCCTAAGTTCTGTACTCTACTCGGATCACTTCTTACTCAAATCCAATGGGCTTTATTGATTGATTGATTGAAAAACCCAACTTGAGAAAAACTCAATAAAATTAGACTTGACTGTGCAAATAATTTTCTCCACTTTATGTTGCACCTTAGATGACGATGGCGATATTAATGGCTTTGGTATTGCAGAGTGGAGTTTACATTTCCACTTGTTAAAGTTCTGGACCCAAATCTGCTCAGGTCTCAACTCAGACCTCAGGTTTTCAAGTCCATGTTGACCCGTGAAGCTCTCTACTGTCATACTCCAAAAAAGACCACACTGACGTGTGCAGTACAGTTTTCTGAAGTCACTGGACCGCAGAAGAATTTGTATGGAATTTTCTCTTCAGGAAATTTAAAGAGCTTTGATTCAGCCATTTTTGTTTGTTGCTTTTAATGGTCCACTCCTGAAGCTGACTCCCTACTATTCCTGTAAATAAATGTGTTACTTTTATTGTAAATCATCATTTGTTGTGCCTTATTCGTTTATGTTATGGCAGACCCTTAACAGTTACTCTTTTCCTTTTTAAAGCTTGACAGGTCACTGTACTCTGTTGCATGGATGTATAGACGCTTGGATGTTCTGTTAAACATATTTATGAGAAAGAACGGAAGAAATCCAAATGGGTTTGAAACATCTTCTTTTCATATAATTGTATAAAACTATTTTATTAACAAGATTCTTCACTATATTCGATTATGTATTTTTGATGGGCTCAAAAGTTCATGATTAGTGTATGGAAAAACAAAGTTTAGTATTGTTATTTATTAATTATTATTGATATTTCTAAACTTACCAACAGCACTGGGCTTTCTGGGACCCCAAAAATAAAGGACAAATAATGAGGGTTATGGTAATGGCACACACATTCAGTATTTTTGTCTGTCTGTCTGTCTGTAAGTTTCTAGTAATCCTGAAAACACTGATAAGATGGTTCAGGTGTGTTTAAATTAGGACTGAAGCTAAACTCTGCAGGACAGTAGCCCATCCAGAAAATGAGTTTGACACCCCTGGTTTATACTATAAATGTTATCCCAGATAGCACATGTACGTCTGCAAGATGTCTGTTAAAGATCACTTGATCTGGAAAGCATCTGCTATGTACAAACATCTGGCAGACATCTGTAAGATGTCAGTTTTACATGCATTCTAAATCATAAGCATCTGAAAGACGTCTAATATATGTCTATTTGACATCTGATAGAAAATGTCCTATAGACGTATTGCAGATGTGCAAACCATCTAAAAAAATACGACTTGCAGATGTAAATGCAGACATCAAATAGACGAGATGTACCTGTGCTATCAGGGATGTGTTCTTGACCAACTTTAAAGGTATTTCGATTGATTGGACAGCACTGAATGTGTCTCCAAGATACACTGGTGCCTGGTCGACACCTTTGCTTAGCACTATCCACTTGTTTCTTGGATGTTAGGCCAGGTGTCAACAGGGGATACGTGGTCAAGGGTCACATAATCCCAGAGTTCTTCTACTAAAGGCTTGTGACCAAAAGCCAGTGTAGTCCAGCAAGATGTTATTGTCTTACCTGCTGAGAAGAGGAACACAGCAACCATACGATAGTGCTTCCTTTGTGTGCCTTTACACAAAGAGATCAGTGCTATTAGAAATGCCACTAATGTCACAGATGCTCCGGCTAATAACAATACAAGCGTTGCAATCTGCCAATCTGAAAGAGACACACACACACACAAAAAAAATAAGTTAAGAGATTTACCACTGACATATTCATGGCTGTCATGATTCTAAGTTTTAAATGGGACTAAAATCAATCAATCAATCAACCAACCAACCAACCAACCAACCAACCAACCAACCAACCAACCAACCAATCAATCAATCAATCAATCTCTCTCCATGATCTTGTTTTCATGTGTTGTTTCTTTTTTGGGAAAAAAAAAAAAAAAAAGCATCCTGCTCACACTCACAAATTTATGCGATTTTCCTAGGTGACTCATAGTGTACTTTTGCTCTCAAACATTCTAATGCACAGAAGACCAATGGCCAAGGTCAGAATTTCCACTAAATAATAAACTGAATTTTACTGAGTTTTTTTTTTTTTTTCATCAGACCCTATCATTTGTCCTTAGAACACTTGGTATATATAGCAGGAGTCACATGGGACCATTTGTATCACAAATGTTTGAAGCTGGTCACTGTTCCCTGTCATTATATGGATAAGCGTGAACTAAACGCTTTTTTGTTTGTTTGTTTTCTTCATTCAATTTCAAAATTAAATTATGACTGAATTTTAATATTTCGGTGAGCTCTCTTTAAGCACACACACAATTCTAAAAGCCTATTCACACAGAATGCAAATTTTCATGGCAACAAGGCACTGAATGGAAACAATGGACCTTTCTGCACTGAATGCATTTGTTACATTTGTTTGGTGATTAATCACTTTATAATACTGAAAAACTGATGTATGACTCATCTTCATTCAAGTTCGTTAACTTTTTTTCTAAGCTTAATGTACATAGTTTTGAGGTGAAAATGTGTTGGTCATTTTTCATTTTTCCACATATTTATGTTATTTTGTGCAAAAAAACTTTATTAACATTATAAGTAAACCTCAAGGAACATATTAAAATAATAATAATAATAATAATAATAATAATAATAAAAGAAATCATGTCATGACCCATTTAATGGCAGAGAGACACTGACAATGTCTGACAATTCTCACTTTTGTAGGTGTAGCACAAGCATCGCAATCAATAAAATGTGTTGACAGCTGGACAAAGTCAATTTCACATTTAAGCAGCTTTTACACTAAATATTTGGTACAAATATTTTTCATGAATATACAATAGGCTGCAAGAACCATATTGTGGATTCCACTACAACCAAACAGAATCAGATTCTCTTTAGTTGTAGTGGAATCTGCAATATGGTTCATGTGGCTTATTGTATATTCATCATAAATGCAATAAATATCTGTAATAGCTGTCTGCACATTCAATATTAATGCCAAGTTGCTATATTGTTGCATTTTGAAACTAGCACAAGTACCATTATAGTAATCAGAGTTCCCCTTGGTTGGGCACTCAGAACTTTGTTTATTATAATTGCAGCATGTAACATGAAATCAGAGTTATTTGATTTCAATGGAAGACAAGTAATAAGTAGGTTGCTTTTAGAAGGTGACCTATCTTCTGATTAAATCATTAGCTAGTGTAATTTTCATATTGAATGATATTCAGTGTTCTTCCTAAACACCTTGAAAAGCTTTTAATTGGGATGATACAATCCTTTAATAGTCCATTAACATTCAGCATGTGAATCACAACAATGGTAACAATTCATTTTTAATTTATTTTTATTAATTGTAACAATAACCATTTTATTTGTTCTTTTTGTTGTGCTACTACTGACACAAGACAGCAAATAAAATTGGCAAATAAAAACAGCAGCAGTAAAACAAAGCAACTGCATAATTTTTTCATGCCGCAATACACTCTGAGAGTCATTGAGTAGCTATACTAAGTCAAGAGTAAACCTAAAGTAAAGGATCAAATACACCCTACAGTTCTTTTTTAGTTACTATAACTCTTGTATAAGTATACTAACTAAACATTTGTCAGTACAACATATTATTCCTATTTCACTTTACTTAGTGTTTTTAAGGCAATCAGTTTGCATGTTGTTGTTCTTTTTTTTTTTTTTTTTTAAGTAATCCCAACCAATTAGATTTTACAGTGTTGAAACTGATTTTGAATGCACAATCGTGCCTTACTTTCACTTACGAGATTTGCGATCACACGTGCTCTGTGTATACTAGAGTGACGGTTCTTACGACACATTTTACAAGATTAGATATTTGTAAGTGGTGCTCAGGATCTGCAAATCATTTGACATCATGCTCAGTCTTCTCTCCTTACTCTGTTTAAGTGGTAAGTGAAATTTCATAAACTGTAATGTAACAGGCTACCGCTAGCAAGAAGCTAAGCATGTCCATTTAGTGGCTCGTTTTATTGTATTAGAACGTGTTATTTGTTTTCCGTCAATACAGACACCAACCCATCCATGCCAGATGGGAAAGGTTTCTAGAACACAGATTAATCTCAGCCCATCGAGTCTGATTTAGAACCTACACCACACTGTAACTAACCATGACAAAACTGACTAACATCATGTAACATCATGTGCAATCAAGTAACATTAAATGAAACTTATATGATCACTTCTGACCAGATTTCAATGGGAGTGTCTCTGATCTCATTTGACCTTGATTTCATACATTTTCCTACACCTTGAATGTCAGTGTGCACATCTTAATTATTTAATTAGAAGAGAACACAATAACTGTGCAGGTTAAATTTCAAACTGGCACTGCAGACTTTGGACAAATACATTGAAAAATTACTAAAAGAATTGAACCTCACTCGGCAAGCGTGAAGATTATATGGGTCTGTTCTGGAGCATGCCAGTTGTGTGGTTTGGACACCAAACTCATTCAAAACCAAGGAATAATGTGTGCAAAAACACTCTGCTTTTCATTTAACATTCACGTCATGCCAAATGTCTTGGTTATGTATGTAACCCTGCTTTCTGAGAAGGAGAATGAAATGCTACATCTTGGGAGTTGAGGTTATGAGGAACCTTTACAGTGGGTGTAGAAATCCATTTTTTAAACAGTTTTATTGTCATGGTGTTTTTTACAGCATAGGATAGTGCAGTGTCCTGCATGAAAATCAATTTGTTTCAGAAGGCATGATCCTTCTTTTTATATTGTAGTGGAAAATGATCAGTTATGAACTCCACATATCTTGCAGAACTCATTTTGACACAGAGACTCACACTACAAGACTTTTAGCCTGATTTTCCCCTCCCGAGAATCGGAGCAAAAATCTTGTCGAGCACCTTGATCGTTCCTGTTGTTCGGCGCAGATTATCAGGTAATGTGAGACGCTCACAGATCGAATCTTGCACCTCCTGGTCTGCTCGCACACAAATCGGGGCCACCCAGATTACTATAAAACATGTTTGATATTTAGGATTTTAAATCGGGACAATGGCGGCTATACAATTACATCAGTACTTTCACAACAGCCAATGTGCGACCGCAAAACAGCTGCTGTACGGGTCCGTTGGATAGTGAAGATGGAGAAAACTGCTTTTTAAGTTTATGCAGTAACACTGTCTGTATAATGTGTCGAAAACGTACCACAATGGTAAGGAGTAAGAGAAGCTTATTCATTTGATGTGTATTTAAAATAGGTATATACTTGTCAGGATATATTTGACAGGTCTGTAACCTCTATTCCATTTTCACAAAATACTGCTTATATATGCTTTTGCATAACATCGCACTGTTTCATGGTTTTCATCTTCAGAAAGATCCTTCTTCTCCATACTGCATAGGAACTGTGACTTGCTTAATAATGTGAAACAACCTCTTTATGTACACTGCCCTCCAAAAGTATGGAAACACCCCTGGCAAAGTGTGGTTTTGGACGATATCAGCATACATCCTGATCATTTTTTGGTGCAAATACATTAAAGTAACTTGACATTATTATTGAAGACCAGCAATAATATATTTTTTTTTATTTTGATTACATAATGGCAATATACATGTCAAAGTCAGACATGCCCCTTTGCCAGATGTGATGCCTGGTTACTGGTTTAAACATTATTAAAGGTTATTAAAAGATTTTTGGGTCAGCACACCTTAATAGCTTCAACAACTGATTGCCAATTAAGTTTAGAATACAATGAATTTAGGCCCAGATTATGCAGAGCTGTAATAGCTGCTAATGGTGGATATTTTGATTAATCGAAAATGTAATTTTTTTCTATGTATAGACTGTTTATGTAATAAAATATGTTTTCGTAGTTTGTGTTGTCCCTTATCAGTGCAAAATTATCACAAATTAAAAAGGATTCATGCCAATATTGTCCAATACCCCACTTGTCTAGGGTGTCTCCAAACTTTTGGAGGGCAGTGTACTCTGCGTGCATTCAGCAGCAGAAAGTGTGAAAAGTGTGATAAGATTTGCGCGGGCCATTTCTTTCACAAAGCTGATAGGAATTTGAATTCTATTGAGAAACTGCCACTTTACAATGCTATGGAGAAAGTAGAATATGATTTAAAACAGCGACATAAACTAAAAAAAAAGACTGATGAAAAGAGGAAAAGACAATCTTGCACCAGCACTAACATATATTAAATTCTTTTAAACCACTCATGACCACCTTTACTAGAATTTATCGTGTTTTATTATAGGCTTATTTACTGTGGTACATTTTGTCTTACTTAGAATTTATAATACACAGGTGTGCACATAAGTGGTCAGCAGGTCCGCGTGCACGACCAAAATAAGAAAATGCACTGTGTAAATAGGTTCAGAGCGCGCATTTGTGTACTGACATGGTTGACAGCTGTTAATGCACAGTTACCATTTTAGATCGACAGACTGTAACACTCTATAAGATGTCTATATGAACTGAAATCATAACTGTAGGCTATTCACTGACATTTTCAAAGCACAATGCATAAATGTGACATTTCATTCACTGAACGCTCTTCAATCGTAAGCGCAAAACCTGGGAGTGCCTATACTTGCTGGAAACCCGCCAAAATAAAAGTTTGCTAATTTACGTTTGAAAAATGTAAAAAAAAACAAAACAAAAAACAACAACAATAAAATAAATAAATCAAAAAAGTAAATATTATCTTTTTATTTTTGAGTTTACTATAAAATAATTGTATTTTTTTTATTAATACTCCATTTTTATTTTAAAATATAAATGGTATTTCCACACTTTATTATTTTGTTTATTATTATAAAAAACCTAAATAAATAAAGTCCAGTGATATTATTATCAATATTATAAATTGATTTTTTAAAAGTTAATGAGTCACACTCTGTGCAGTGTGAGCAACAAACCAAATTTCCAGGTACTTTTATGAGAACCAGACCAAAAAAAAAAAAAACTTATATATAATAGATTCTGTATTGTTAAAGGCGGTATATAAATAAAGGTGATTTGATTTTTGATTTAGATAATCTGTTAAAAGAACAGATTTTTCCCTATAAATTTATATTAGAACTGTGTCATGTTGTAATATAATTGTTGTTACTATTGTACCTAAATGTGCAGGCTGTTGTTCTTCAAAACAAATGCTATATAGATTAATTTAAAAAAAAAAAAAGAAAAAAAAAAAGTTTAATATAGATTTAAAAAAAAAAAAAAAAGAAAAAAAAAAAAAAAAATTGGTATTATTGGCCTGGTAATGATTAATAGGCTAGCCTTATTATAACAAATGATACCGTTAAGAACTATGGAACATTTTCATAAGAGCAAATGGGTTCTAATGATGAGTGATGAAAAAACCTGGCCTTGATTCCAAAAGATGGCACAGATTAAATCATTAAAAGCTTGATGAACTATTAAGGAGTAAGAAATAAACAATATCAGTCTAAGAAACTGTTAAGTTAGATTGACGTCCCATGGCATGTTGAATTAGAACATTCTGTCAAACTATAGGCTGTATATAGTTTGAATAATATAAATATTTTGGCATGTATAGTTTAAAGTGGCTCGCTCCATCAGATGCTCTGACAGAGACGCTACTTGCACTGTTTAATGTATTTGAGAGATGCTGTTTTCCTCAGTGCATAACTTGCATTTCACAGGTATATTCTCGATGTGTAAATGTTTGAAAGTCATGGAAATATGTCCATTTTACTTTACAAACTTTACTGAACAAGCGCCGGCAAACAGACAGAGCACAGGGGAACCGGAGTGCAACGATTGTGTTATATGTAGAATTTTAAACCTACAAGTAAACAGTAATGGGGTGATCAAAATATATTGCAATTAATCTGTGCTCTTGTGTTTATTTAATTTTAGGCCTTTTTTTTTTTGCATATAATGGGTAGCATAGCCAACTTTCACTATATTTGTTTTCATTGCTTCATTGTGCTGCCATAAGGGTGATTTCTTGTCATATATTACATATTACAAAAAGCCAATGAAATGCAGGTTAAGGTGTTTACATGCCGGTGAAATTGGGGTAACGGGCAAAAATGTAGCTGTATCGCTCAGTTTATGCTTAAGCTGTTTATGACCTTATGCTAATAAAGGAAAACAGTTCAACACCTTATATGACCACACACACTGTCAGCCTATTAGGCATAATTGCTTTGATAACGTGCATGTATAAACACACTCTCTGTATGTTTATATGCATGTTCATTTTTAACTTTACTTCACTCAAGGTGGATTTTAATATCAGGTATAAAAGGGGTCAAAGGGTTCTCTTGAACATTCTCGTGCTGGGATAACAAGGAATACCATATTGTGTACACAGTTGTTCATGCCAGTTTGAGTGCTGAGTGCTGCTATCATTTGAGCAAGCAGGGCTAAGGCATTTGTGTCAATTTTTCTATGCAAATTTGACTACCATGCCTTTTTATGCCTTTTTAGTAGTGCTCTCAGGCTTTTAGACCCCACAGCACATCTGTTCTATTTCAGTTCAGGATTTTTTTTTCCAAAGCATTCTGTACTAAGAATGTGACCATGGGTTTGAAAAGTAGGGATCACCACACTAAGTTAAAAGAGAACATGAACATGAACATGAATGAATCACAAAGATAGACAAAGTAAAAAACAGGTGTGACCTCAAAAAGAACACCTAACCAATAGCCACACAGGCTATTTAGGCATTGTTCAAGCAAATTTGCATTTGATTTGGCTCTATTCTGTTGTGCGATTGTCACACTTGACAGTCCAACAATTTCTGAGGGATAAAAATCCTGTCTGCTCTACATTACATTCCCTTTGAAAATCAAATACGTCACACTTACAAAATTAAATTAGGTTGCTTGCACGTTAAATATGATTCTTATAAAAAGCATTAACTGTGTGTATATTTCTCACAAGAAATCCTCTTATCTCTGTCCCACAATACACACAACAACCCCATCCAGGCTAAGTATAAGAGTGTATCCTCAAGCTTCCCCTTAGGACAGATCTGAACAGAGACATAGGCTAATGATTAGAAAAAGAGAGAAATATGAACTATATAACTATACAGCCATATTCGCAGAGAAAACATCTCTAGGGTTCTCCTTCACACTCTTGCACCCATATACAAACTCCATTCCCTGTGAGGAGCCTGCTGTAGGCTCCTTATCATCAGAAGCTGCTGTGGGATTCTTCAGAGATTGCCATCTTTCTCAGTAGCATATACTAGAAGGACAACAAGACAGCCAGACAGAGAACATAAGAAAGAGAATGCACCAAAGAACTGTTTCAAGACATGCCAGGGACCAAACTGCAGCACAGTGGGGAGAAGAAAATTTTTTTTTTCTATACTCCTTGCAAATGTATTCTCAACACTGACATGGTACACTATTTTTTAGACCTAACAGGGCAACTGAAATGTGCTGTTGTAATGCAAGATTTGGTTCACTGCAATTTTCCCTTGATGTTTCGTTAGCAGGCTTTTAAAAGAATTATGTACAAACTTGCACTGTTATTCAGAAGATCCCCTTTCAGTGAGCTGTTTATTGCCTTCACCACATTATTAAGTTGAGGAACTGGCTCCAGATCTTTCTGATTTTCAATGAATCATTTAAATTGGGTTTACGAACTGGAATCAACTGAAATGTTATGTTAAAGTCTTCAGTAAATAACAACTTGGTCTGTTTTTCACATTTAGGGTGTTTTCACATCTAGTTCATGTGTGTCCTCCAAAGGCTCTCGGAGCGGTTCAACTGGTATATGTGAACAAATCAATTGATCTCAGATCTTTAATGCTTCGTGTTGGGTGGTTCTTTGCCTCTGCGTCGTGCATTTAACATCCTTTAATGCATGGCAAGCCGTTGATTATCCCGCTTATGCCGAGAGAGAGATGGTGCGTCTCTCTTTACAAACAATTAGTTACTTAAAAAACAGCAATTTTACCACCCCGTTGCTGAGGAATATAAAGTAGCGATCTAGTATGTAGGCTATTTTATTAATGAACATTGTTGACAACAAGTTTGTGTGTGTGCACAGTGGAATCTATGATCTCCGACCTCTCTCTCTCTCTCTCTCTCTCTCGCTGTGTGTGTTTGTGTGCGAGTGATATGTGTTGGTTGGTGTACATAAATTAAAGCTGCGCATTAATATAGTACGGTGATTAACCTGACTTAGAACTACCTGTGCATTAAATGGTCCACAGCCTGGCAAAGAGTGTGTGTGTGTGTGTGTGTGTGTGTGTTCACTACGTTCTGAATTAACTGGTGCTCCCGAAAGTCTTTCATGGTTTTATATCAGGTTACAGATGTTTAACTTGACACTACATTGTATTGCATTGAAACGCAGCGGAGTGAAGTGAAGGTGCGCCTATACCTTGGGTTTGTTGTTTGTGGGAAAGCATGGCTGGTCGTAAAGATAAAGAGAAACACTCAGGACAGCACATCACACATGAACGGGTGCGTGAATTGATGGAGCAACATAAAGCTTTCTATAACTAACTGCTGCAACAACAAGAAAGCAACTTTAAAGTTTGCATGTACACCTTTATGTACACCTTTACACTATCGTGAAAGAGCTGCAGGAGTTAAAAGTTAGCCTCCAATTTACACAAATGGAGGTGGATGATTTAACAGTGTCAAGTGTAAGTTTGTTGTCTAATTGTAAATCAAATGAAGATGACATACATAAACTGGCGGAATTCAATGTTGGTAATAGATGAGAAAAGGGATTTTCTAGATGCCCAAACCAGATGACAGAATGTGATCATTGATGGAATTCCTGAAGCTGAGAATTAAAAGGGGTCAGACTCAGAAGAAAAGGTGCTGGCTCACTTTAAGAATAAACTGGATCTGGACCACACACACCATCGGTATACAGAAAGTTCAACAGGTTGGAAAAGTTCTTAAGGCAGAGGATGAAACCCGGAAGTTGGCCTCGCCCAACAATTGTGTCGTTTTTAAGAATCAAGGACAGAGATGGAGTGATGGCCAACGTGAGAAAGCTAAAGGCTTAAAATATTTTTATAAACAATGACTTTCCTGAATCGGTTCGAAAGAGGAGAAAATAAGTGATTCCTAAAATGAAAGCTGCAAGACAAAGTGGGGACATTGGTTTTTTAAAGGTATGATAAACTCATTATTCATAAGCGACAAGTAAAGGAGAACATGTGAAGATTTGATAAGGATCAAGGTGTGTTGCAATATGTCTTATATTGGATGTCTATTGCCGTTTTATTGCCAAAAAAGTAAAGTTTGCTCATTTGAATATTTGAACAAAGTACATGAAGTTGCCGAGTTTTTGCTGTCAAACACAATTAATATTTTTGCTATATCTGAAACTCATTTGGATGAGACCTTTGATGATAATGCAGTGTCTATAAGTGGATATAATTTCATACAGAAGGGATATAAATAAGTATGGTGGAGGTGTTGCTTTTTATGTGCAGAAACAAGAAACAATATTATACACTACAGTTAAATAGTAAGAAGAAAGATCGAAAGAAGCTTTGGAAGATGTTAAATAATATAATGGGAAGACAGAAGTCTCCACAACCTTCAATTGACTGTGAAGGTACTATATCACAAAACCTAAATAAATTGCGAATTATTTGAATTATTTTTTTAGCAGTAAGATACAGAATTTGAGGGAAATATATCACATGCAACAGAAAATACTTTTACAATTTTTAATATAAAAAAAAAATATATATATATATGAGGGAAAAGAATTGTTATTTTGAGTTTAGTGAATTGGGAGGGGAAACTGTGAAAAGGCTAATAAAATCTGTCTGTAATGACAAACAACCAGGGATAGATAATATAGATGACTATCTGATCCGATTAGCCATAGATTATGTGTCTGGTTCAATACATCATATTTTTAATATGAGTCTCAAGCAATCAATATTTCCACAGGTCTGGAAGGAAGCTAAAATTATGCCTTTGTCTAAAGTTAGAAAAATACAATTTAGTGGCTCTAATAGCCACCCGGTGAGTGTTACAAGTGTTAAGTAAGATCTTAGAGAAGGCAGTATTTGATGAAATACAAGATTATGTATCACAGAATAAACTGATCAAATTATCAAATTATCAACATGCCTTTAGAAAAGGACACTCCACAAGTACAGCTTTAGAACAAATGACAGATGATTGGTATCGAGGATTGGATTTAAAAAAGGATATGTAGAGCAGTCTTATTAGATTTTACAGCTGCATTTGACCTTATTGATCATAAGCATCTTATGGAAAAATGTGAGTGTTATAGATTTAGACTGCCAGTAATTGCTTGGATTGAAAGTTATTTGGATAATAGATCACAGAGAGTTTTTTTTTTTTTTAATTAAAAGTTATTCGGATAGAAGGGAAATTGAATGTGGAGTTCCACAAGGGACCTGTCTAGGACCATTGTTGTATTCCATTTTTACAAATGATTTATATCTGGTGTTAAAAAGGTATAGGAATTCACTGAATGAACAATTAGGTATATACACACACATACATATATATATATATACTGTATATATATATATATATATATATATATATATATATAATGTGTTTTAGATATTAAAAATGTGGAAGAAATGTTCATGGACATGGTTTGGAATGTATTTAATTGTTAATTTTTCTTTACTTATTTTTTAAATGTATGAAATGTATGAATGTTAAGTGTTGTGTGGAACCCGGAAGACAAGCAATGCTTTAGGGCATAGCTAATGGGGATCCGAATAAATAAACAAACAAACAAACAAACAAAAAAAGTTTTACTGCATACCTGCCAGACAATCAGAATCCAGTATTCAGACAGACCATGGAATAAATGGTTTTAATCCATACTTGCCAGCCAATCAGAATCGAGTATTCAGACAGACCATGGAATGATACTATATAATTCTTTAGAAAAACAATAATTGTATAATAATAATAATAATAATAATAATAATAATAATAATAATAATAATAATAATAAAAACCCTAAATTAATGTGTTTTTTTTTTTTTTTAATTAGTAGCAAAGAAATATTTTAATTTTATCTGAGAAAAATGGAAGTTAAAATAACTTTATACATAACATTCCCTTTTAATTTTACATTTGACTGGAATGCAAATGCTCTGCGAATATCTTGACCACATGATCAGGGATTGCCAGCTCTTTCTCACCCCATTCCCTGTGCTTTTTCACCCTCCAGATTGTCCAGAAGGTCAGACACCAGCATCCCACTGCTGCACAGAAAGCTGGGCTCTGAGTTCTTATGAAGTTGTGGTGTAAACAAGAAAGGGTCTAAGATCACTTCAGTGCTGAAGAGGACCAAAAAAAAAAAAAAAACAGATTCTCTTTAGAGTTAACTATGTGTGAACACCATAATGACTGAGGTCACTTTTGGCTGCTTCCCTTTCTGGGTTACTTGTGAACTGGGTTTAATTATTTTAAAACAGACTACATGTAAAAAAAAAAAACAAATATATTATACTGATTCAAAAGACTTAAAATATACAGCATTAAAAGTCATAGGCCTAATTTTGTAGCATTCTTACGTTCCAATCATCCTAAATGCATGGAAAATAGATCTTAAAAAAAAAAAAAAAAGGATGACAGATTTTTATTTTTTCGGTGAACTATACTTAAGTGAACTAATAAATGAATTAACGAATTAATTAGCACATCATGATGCATTTGGGTTCCACAAAAAAAAAAAAAAAAAAAAAAAGGCATGAAAACAAAGACATTCCTGCCATCCAGACAACAATAGTGAGGATCACGCCCACCCCAGCACAAAACACACTGGAGTCGATGCATAACCTCCCAGATGGTGAATAATTGTTTATCAACATGAAGAAAAACTCACACAGCAGAGGGGTGTAAAAGGATAGCTACACATCTGTCTTTTCCAGATGATTATGGTGGAGCTCGGCCAGGAAGAACAAGGGACGTGAACTCATTTAAAGTGCGCCCAAGGAGAATAAAGCAAAAGAACTACTACTCTGGCAGCCTATGGCTGTGAAAGAGAGAAACTGAGAGTCAAGTCATTAACAATGACCTATTGTTTGATCTGGTCATCCGTGACGCTACCCATCGTAAATTCCGCACATTTCCAAATGTAATCGCGACCGTATATTGTTGTATTAAAAGGGGAAACGGCGGATCGCCACATGTTATGGGTTTGTTTTCGCTATTTTAAACATCTGTTTACAGAGTTTACGTGCAGCAGACAAACACAGCAAAACATGACTATAAAACGCGATTAAGTCAATTGTCGCTACTGCGAGAATCAAGCAATAATAGTCGTTGTGGAAGTTTCCATTTA
This sequence comes from Labeo calbasu, assembly GCA_019740295.1. NCBI lineage: Eukaryota > Metazoa > Chordata > Actinopteri > Cypriniformes > Cyprinidae > Labeo > Labeo calbasu. The sequence goes on along the minus strand of JAHKKF010531013.1, from coordinate 23,403 downwards.
TTAATTTATTTATTTATTTTTGTTTGTGTGTGTGCGTGTGCGTGTGTGTAAAATGACTCATCCCCAAGCTGTAAAATCGTTCACAAGATTTATAACTGAACACCAGTAATTATATTCTAACATACAATGACACGATCACCATATTTTTAACAACATACATTTCTCTCCTTCAAATTCATTACAGCCCACACTGGGCTTCTTACCAGACTTGAGGGTGGAGATGCAGCTCCAGTCTGTCTCGATCTCCCTGCATGACTCCCATAGCGACAGCGCATAGCCATCCGCCGTCACCCACGCGGGGCTCAGCAGCGCGACAATGTCCAAGCAAAGTGCGAGAAACACGCAGAGAAGAGCAATCAGTTTGAACGGCCGGAACACGTATACTTCGTTCACGGACATTTTCTCATACGAGACTGTTTCGGGTCTCGCGTACTCGCGTTATTATAGGAAGTACCAGGACGCGGCAGCGGTGTAGCGCTGATACTTAGGCGGTTAAAGTTTGTCCGTGTTTGAAGAGCTGAGCTCTGCGTGCAAATGACACTTTCCTGAGCACTTAAAGCTCTGCAAACAGAGGAATGCGCCACCCAACGACAAGTGGACAAAAACACCTAACATAATGGGTGGAGGTGGATGTCAATTCAAGGGAAACGCGTAGCTATATGGTTAAGCTTATCCGTATGTATGCAATGCAAACGAAACCCAAACATCAGATGTCTCATAGTTTTAGACCACGACTAGATGGGGCAAAAGCTATGCTACATTTCAATAACAAGACTGGGCTACAATGTTTTGAGTCAGATGCACAAAGTTTGTTTCATTGAACAAACCTAGAATAATAAATTTTGGTAAATTAATATATATATATATATATATATATATATTTGAAGACTTAAAAATTACATTTTTACATTTGGACAA
>JAHKKF010531013.1:0-22458 GCA_019740295.1 Labeo calbasu | reverse complement strand
TTTTTTTTGCCAATATTTGATGCAATTTCAATGTTAGACCAGGCCTGGCTCCAGAATCAAACCAGTGAGGGTGCTTCTTAAATTAGCGTGTGACATGTATTATAACCAATACTTGGAATTTGTTCTCTGCATTTTACCCATATAAGTACACACACGGCTCCTGCAAACAAGCCTGCACTGGCCCTTTACGGGCCCTCTTAGGGCTAACCTAAGGGCCCCCAGCAGGCTGCCAGCGCAGGGCCTCTGAGACTTTGCTCATTGGCAAAACGTTGGTCTCTTAACGATGGCCCTGCACGGGCAACCTTCACTTAGCCCCCAGGAAGCCCTCACTAGGCCCACACTATTAATCTACATGTTGTATTAAACAATACATCCGTTTCACTTTAAATACTTTTCAGCTGCTATAACTTAAGTCTTCTTAAGTCTTACCGTTATACATCTGAAATGGATGCAGTCACCAAATAATAACGTCTTTATTGTCAAAAATGTACAGGAGTCAAAGGGATTTCAAATCAGTGTATTTATAAAATACAAAATTGACAGGCAGATCTCGGGCTCTGCTGTAAAAAGTTGTAAATCAAAAATGTTTAATAAATAATAAAAAAAAATATATACAAAATGAAAAAAAATACAAAATTGAAAACATTCAATTCAAGTTAATACAGCTACATATAGCCAAAAATGTAAATACACAAAAGTACAAAAGAAAGCAAACAAAGCAATGTAAGATTGTAGGATTTCGTCATGTGAAAGTTGATGTGTGCAAAAGTCTTATCTGTAGTACATCAATGTCCAAACACTGACCATAGCTGAAGTTAGCTGATAGCAAATGAATAATCCAACCCCTTGTAATGAAACACGACACAGTCGAGACTATGGTCCTATATCAAAAAGAACTTTAAATCCATATTCAAACTGGACCATGATGTGGTGACCTCACCAATAAAGAGTCTTTCTAAATGCATACATATACACTTGCCTTGTCCAAATACTCACACTTGCGGTCTTTGCACTTGACCACTTGACAACTTATATGATGTATTTCTTGTATTTGACCCAAGTGTTCAAGTGAGGATGAAGACCACACGTGTGTGTCAAATTTTTCATTACCTGATGGTACATACTTATAGTGCTGTAAAAAGCACTTTTTTTTTTTCAGAGCTTTATTTTTATTTTCAATACTTTGTATTTTAAAATCAACGTCAGTAGTCCCTATAACAGATGACAACTTAATTTGTGGTGCTTTTATTTAAGTGATAAAAAGCATTTGCAAATGTTGTACTAAATAAATATCACCTCTCTTCTTTACACCAATAAAACGTGCAATGCTTTGTGTTTCTACCAAATTAGATGTAATATCTAAGTAATATATTAATATTTAACTCGTGAGATCTCGGCAAAAAGTCTCACGATTTATTTCCAGAACATGATGCATGATGGGATACACTAAGCCTCGAATACTGCTCCTGAGCGGTATTCAAGATAGTGTGGATTTAGGGTGTGTTAAGGGCACTGCACTTTGGCATGTTTAAGACCTGTGACAGTCTTGCGCACTTACTTCCTGTTGCGCGCAAATGCTTTCAAGTGGCCAAGACCGCAAGTGTGGGTATTTGGACAAGGCAAGTGTCCTAAACTGCTGCTTGCTATTGCCTCTATCCACATGGCTTTACTTAAGGCAGGGGTCATCAAACTTGTTCCTGAAGGGCCGGTGTCCTGCAGAGTTTACTTCCAACTTTCCTCAACACACCTGCCTGGAAGTTCCCTGTCAAGGAATTTGAACTGCGTCCTCTAGAGGTCGCTATGGGGAACGTCTCCTGCGTGACTCATGTCTGAAGCTTATATACAAAAACTACACAGTACTGGCCGGCGTCATACCAGTGCGACCGCATTGTACAAAAGGGCGCCAGTTGAACACAACATCCTCTTCTTCGTCTTCAGCGACTGTTTTGTTTGAAGCCTGCAAATTCTGCCGGTAAGCTTTCTCTTCTTACTTATTATGGCCAGCACTAGCAAGGCGTTTAAGAAGTTTGCGGATCCGTGTCCTAGATTCTTGACACCCGATGACACACACGATCTTTGTGTCATGTGTTTGGGCGAGGAGCACGCACGTGATGTCCTCGAGGGGCCGATTTGCGTGCATTGTGAGCTTCTTCCTATGAAGAAGATCCAATCTCGTTTGTCCCTCTTTTTGAGGAAAGAGGGACAGCCATCTGCTCCCCGCGGTTCGGGACCTGCCGCTGCTGAGGCGCGGAGGAAATTGAGCTTGTGGGGATCGCAGGTGGATCTCGCCGAAAAGCTAGATAAGGGGCTTTCCCTGTCTCGCTCGTCGGCCGGGGACGAGAGCGAGCTGTTGGAGGATGACGATGTGATTTTTCTCACATCATCTGATCCAGCAGCCAGTGCTCTGCTGGGTTTTACCCAGGAAGAACAGGAGTTGTTAGATGAAGAAATGCAATCTGAATCTTCTCAAACCTCCTTCCCCGTGTATGATGAGTTGTTGGAGGTTATGGAACGCGCCACGACAAGGTTGAATCTGCTGTAGAAGCGGGTTAAAAAGGTGGCGCCGCAGGGTCGTCTTGGCGAACGTTTCCTTTCTGACCATAACCCCCCGGCTCAAGTGAGCCTTCGATTCGGAGATCGGGAAGGCATGGAATAAACCATTTTCTTTGCATATTCATAGATTCTAGCATACTAGTTATGCTAATATTGAGGGAATGCGCGAAAGTGGCTATGAGAGGATGCCTCCTATTGAAGAGACGCTTGCTAGCTATCTCTCCTTCCCAGCCATCCGAGCCCCTTCAGAGAACATCTTCCTTGAATGGCAGCGCATACTCGGCAGCGGGTCAGGCTGTGGCCTCTTTGCACACGATGGCGGTGCTTCAGGCTTATCAGGCTGACCTGCTGAAGGACCTGGATAAGGGCCAAGGGCTTTCCCCTGGATGAGGTAGCAGAGCTGCGCTGTACCACAGATTTGGCTATCCGGGCCACCAAGCGGGCCGCCACTGCCATGGGCAGATCTATGGCGGCCATGGTGGTTACGGAGAGGCATCTCTGGGTAAACCTGGCTGACCTCAGGAAGAAAAAGAAGGGCTTTCTCCTCGATGCGCCGGTTTCACCCTCTGAACTTTTTGGTACTTCCGTTGAGACGGTGATCGAGAAGTTTAGGGAGGTGAAGGCGCGCTCTGCTGCTTTCAAAACCTTCATTCCTCGAAGGACCAGGTCTGAGCCCGAACATCAAAGTGGTCCTGGCCCGTCCCGGTCTGAGGATCGGAGATAGGCTCAGAAGGCTAGTGTTGTGGCCCGTTACTGCTGGACCATATGATGTGCTGGGTTATGTTCTATTTTATATAGAATAGAACAGCCTTACTGATGGTCCGGACTTTATCTAAGTCCCCTGTATGTAAACCGTTTGGATGAACCATGCTTGAGAACCATGGTGGATGAGTATGGTCCTTTTTCTTCTTATCACTGTATTGATATCTGTTGTTAAGCCTCTTGGCTTGTGTTGTAGTATGTACGGTTGGGTTTTTGTGTTCTTCCTATGTTTCAGGGTAGGACGCTCCCCTGCGGACGGGACCCCTGGTTGCTGTTGGAAGTTTTCTTCACGAGATGCCCCTGACATCTCTGGCTGAATGCATCTCATGCCTCACCCTGAGGGGCTTCCTGTTGCTGAGCTATTTACCCAATCCTCATGCTTTAAGGTGTTTCTGCGGAAACCCCTTTTTAGTGCTGGCTCCGAGGAGCAGCAGCCTGTCAGGCATGATTAGGCCCTTTCTGTTCATGCACACCTGAGGGTTGGCTAGAACAGGGCCCACACTTTCTTTTGAGAAAGAAAGCACGGACTACTTGGGTTGATATAGGTAATGCCCCTCTTTGGCAGGGCATGATGATGCCTCTTTCTAGCCATTGTTGGTTGCCCTGGGTAGGCTCCCCTCCATGGAGGGCTAGTCTTGGTGCTCGCCTCAGCTACGGGCTGAAGGTTCTAGAGCACTTTATCTAATATGAGTTGATTTCAACTCATTTTTCTAAGAACGACTCGACTCCCCCTCGATGCTGGATCTCGTTCTATATCCCCTTCTGGATACTCATCTCAGGATACGGTAGTACTCACCTCACAGGGACGAGGTGTTTTAGAGCACACTATCCTTCGGTAGAGTGGGTAGATCCTCCCCCTCTTGGGGGGTCAGGTACCTTCCCCAAGGCTGCTGACGATCCATGACAACCTCATCGGATAAATCGGCCGCTTGCTGCCGCCTGATGTGTTCTTCCTCCCATCACATTATGTGTGTATGGAAGATATACTACCCTATTTGGGTACTTAAGGCCTTTGCCTCCTGGAACTTATAGAATCAGCAACCTAAGTCATTAGACCTCTTCTCTACCCTTGTGATGTCTTTTCTGACATGAGATGCTAATGCAGGGTCATTTAAGCAAGCCGTTTTTGGGCAGAGGGGGTAGGTCCTTCTCTGTCACATTAGTGCGTACGGAAGCTGTACTACCCCATTTTTGTATCCAAGGCTTTCTTGAGCTTTTATAATATTGGCAGTACAGGTCACTAGACCTTGTTTCTGCCCTTGTAAGGAGATAAGCATGGCAGTGCTTCCCTCTCTAAAAGGGTCATTTAAGCACACCGTTCCTAGTAGAACGTACAGGTCCTCCCCTCTGTTGGCGAGGTATCTACCCTGTGGCTGCTAAATACTCGCCTTGGCTACTAAAGATTGAGCTTTCGTTACGATCTCATTGGATAATCGGGCACTTGCTGCTGCCCGATGTGTTCCACTCCCTATGGCTCTGGCTTTTCCAGGTGGTAGCCCCTGGTGGGATGATGTAAGTCAGCTTTCTTTGCTCCTCTCAAAGATGAGGGTCTTCTGTGAGCATGCTGTACCCTGTTGAGCAACCAGATTCCTCTTCTCCTGAGAATTTTATTTCCTCTGCTCCGGGGCATCCTATTCAGGCCACTCATACTGCGCTTTGTAGTGCTCCCCTTTTTTTACAGAAGGGTCGCTTTGAGCACGGTTTTGCTCCCTGAGGGCTCAGAACCTCCCTTTTGGGATTTGTGTTCTCTGCTTCCCAGATCCTCTTCTTGAACGGTATTTCAGTGTCCAGGCTTGCCGGACACATTCTAAGTAAGAACCCACACTACCTTTTTGTATTCTTTCTGAAATCCTGTATGGTGGGGATCACGCGTTTGGCTTCGTACCCTTTCTTGAGATGTTCAGCCCCAGAACCTTGGGCCACACTCGACTTATGTATCGCTTCAATACTTCTGAACGGGGTGCTGATGACCTACCCTACCAGCCCTTCGAGCAAGGTCACACAAGCAGTAGGTAAACCCCCTGTTGACAAGCCAAGGTCTAGACTACTGTCCTAGACTATAGGCTATATCCCTTAAAGGAATCTCTTTCTGATTCCAAGTCTGAGCTCTGCCCTACTGCCAGGCATCGTTAACCCGGTCCTTACAGGTAAGTTCTACTATACAGCTCAGGCCTTTGGCCAAAGGGATTAAGTCACTAACAACCGCCTGGATGTCTTTTGGGGCAGCTCCCCTTACTTGGGTGGAGTTGGTACTTAGTGCTCGCCTTTGGTGTCTGGCTTGCACTCCCCTCAGCATGGCAGCGTGGGTATAACCGTTCCCCATAGCGACCTCTAGAGGATGCAGTTTGAGTTCCTCGAAGGGGAACGTCTCAGGTTACGTATGTAACCTTGGTTCCCTGAAAAGGGAACGAGACACTGCGTCCTCTAGTCTCATCGCCATGCCTCGGACACAAGGTTCAGACGAAGAAGCGGATGTTGTGTTCAACCGGCACCCTTTTGTACAATGCGGCCGCGCTGGTATGATGCGCCAGCAGCGACGAGTCGCGCCGGCAGTGATGCCATAGGCTGTCGCCGGCCAGTACTGTGTAGTTTTTGTATATAAGCTTCCGACACGGGTCACGTAGGAGATGTTCCCCATAGCGACCTCTAGAGGATGCTATGTCTCATTCCCTTCTCAGGGAACCAGGGTTACATACATAACCTGAGACGTTTCAAGTATACCCAGTAAGACCTTGATTAGCTGGTTCAGGTGTGTTTGATTAGGGTTGGAGCTAAACTCTGCAGGGAGACCGGCCATCCAGAACTGGATCTGGTGACCCCCGAATCAAGGAAACCTAAAACACCCTAGCGCCCCTAGTGGTAAGGAAGAAAACTGCCCACAAAATTCTTATGAACAAGCTCATGTTTGTTACACCTCAAATATGGCTCATGGGATCCACTTTCCTGCAGAGTTTAGCTCCAACTTTGATCAAACTCACCTACCTGTGAGTTTCTAATTATCCTAAAGACATGCTTAGGTGTGTTTGATTAAGATTAGAACTAAACTCTGCAGGAAAGTGGATCTCGTAAGCCAGATTTGAGGATCCCTGGCCTATATGAAACAACAGGTTCTGAAAAAGTCTCTTTTGGTTTGAGCCATTCCAGTTCAATTGAGTGGCTAAAGAACGGCCAGTCAATGTTGTTTGTATTTTTCTAGTTGCACTACAGGGCTACACAAAACCTGCATGGGCTTAAAGGAACACTCCACTTTTTTTGAAAATAGGCTCATTTTCCAACTCCCCTAGAGTTAAACAGCAGAGTTTTACTGTTTTTCGAATCCATTCAGCCGATCTCTGGGTTTGGCGGTAGCACTTTTAGCATAGCTTAGCATAGATCATTGAATCCGATTAGACCGTTAGCATCTCGCTCAAAAATGACCAAAGATTTTCAATATTTTTCCTATTTAAAACTTGACTCTTCTGTAGTTACATTGTGTACAAAGACGGACGAAAAATGAGAAGATGCGATTTTCTAGGTCCATATGGCTAGGAACTATACTCTCATTTCGGCGTAATAATCAAGGAACTTTGCTGCCGTTCCAATGGGTGCAGGAGGCGCAATGATATTACGCAGCCGTCAACTCTGCCGCCTGCAACTCTGCATCTACACAAACTTAGTGCCGGTCACTTTCAGGCGCTGAGTAATATTATTGCGCCTGCTGCACCCATGGTACGGCAGCAAAGTTCCTTGATTATTACACCGGAATGAGAGTATAGTTCCTAGTCATATCAGCCTAGTAAGTTCTCTAGAAAATTAACTTTTCATTTTCCATCAGTCTTAGTACATGATGTAACTACAGAAGAGTCAAGTTTTAAATAGGAAAAATATCGTCATTATATATGGTCATTTTTGAGCAAGATGCTATCAGTCTAATCAGATTCAATGATCTAGGTTAAGCTATGCTAAAAGTGCTACCGCCAGACCCGGAGATCGGCCGAATGGATTCGAAAAAGGTAAAACTCAACTGTTTAACTCTAGGGGAGTTGGACAATGAGCCTATTTTCAAAAAAAAATTGGAGTGTTTCTTTAAAGGATACAAAAGTTCCTCTGGGCCCGAACGGGCTGACCCACACTGGGCCATCATGGGATTAATGTGGTCAGTCTGCTACTGTGGCTTGCTCTCAGAGAGCCTGCAGTGAGCCCAAAGCTGTGGGCCTCGCCGAGGCAAACCCACACAGGGCCTGGTTAGGTTTGGTGTGGACTGGCCCTAGCCTACTGTGCCCGCAAAAAGCCAGCATGGGCACTGCAAGAACATGTTTGCAGGGGCAGTAAGTAGTGAACAAACACACATCAGAAACACACACCTGGACCAGTGGGCAGCCATTTTTGCTGCGGCAACTGGGGAGCAGTTGGGGGTTCAGTGCCTTGCTCGAAGGGGCTCACCTCAGTTGTGGTACTGAGGGTAGAAGACAGCACTGTACATTCACTCCCCCCACCTACATTCCCTGCTGGTACTGAGACTTGAACCTGTGGCCTTTGGGTTACAACTCTATAATCACTAAAAAGCTGTCACTCATCTTAGTTTATCACGATCTCACAAAGTTACGTTATAATCAATTAAGTTCTCGGCGATGCACAATGAATCTTTATTTCATTTTTTATCTCGTCTACACTTTTTTATAATGAAATAATTAATGAACACCTAAACAAAACTCTGGCGATTTGAGTGAGTGGATTCTAACTGGCTGTGAGTGGAACAACTGGCTGTTGCGTTCAAGAAACAGATATGTCTGTGATTGGCTCAATGCTGCAAAAACATGTTGAAATAGAATACGATCTCCAGAACCCAACCATAATGCACTGGATAGTTTGCCAAATCTGCAGTGAAATGCCATTATTACAGCTTTACCTGAGGGTGCTATTGATTTTGTTTGAGGGTGCTTAGCACCCCCATAGAAGCAGGCCTGTTTCAGACATTTGAACAATTGTTTGATTATATAGCCTATTTTGTTTAAGAAGTTTTCTTCTCCTTTTTCTTTTCTTTTCTTTTCTTTTCTTTTCTTTTCTTTTGCTGGTGGAATTTCAGTTGTTGCCAGTTACTGTAGATGATGAAGCTGGACTATGATGACATCAGACAAATAAAGTTGTCTACTAATATTTAAAGCACAGCTGATCTTAAAACTTACTTGTCTGTTACTTTATCTAGGTATTTTCATGATTGTCAGGTTAGCCAAGTTGTAAATGCATTTTATAATGTAATTTTATGTACTTCATCAATTACAGTTTTAGTTAGTAAATAATAGTTTAATATATGGCATTTTATGATTTTTTTCTTCTTTTAACTGTTTAAAGTCACCATGATTTTTTTTTTTTTTTGTGATTTAATGCTGTGTTTGTAATGGTTGGCCCTGTTTACACCTGGTTTTAAGATTTTAACATTTAATCACATAAGCATTTCCACTAAAAGCAATCTGATCAACTGCATTTTCAGCTAGTTCTGGTAGCTGTGGGTGGATGAAATTGACAAACTCAAAACAATCTTGTTTACACCTGTATTTGGTGTTGTCCACTTGCAATCAAATTGACGAAAGTGTATCTTAATATCAGGTGTAAATTGGGCCTTTGATAGTTAATGTATTAATTAACAGTTGAGGATAAACTAAATCAAATATGCTCAAAATAAGAATATATAACAGTTACTCTGACTTTAAATTAAACATGAATGATTTAATATTGTCATGAGTTAAGGAGCTTTGTGACAAATATTTGGATTGTGCATGTAGTAATAAAAGTAATAAGCCACAGGAAGTCTGTCAGGCATTCACCACAGCCACCTCCAACTGCCACCTCACCTGTAGCACCGCCCACCCGTTCCTCATCACCAGAGTTCTGATCACACACACCTGAACGCAATTAACCACGCCCTATATAAGACTCTCTCCTTCAGTCCTTTGTCTGGTTTACTGTTCACATCCCTACGCTAGCTCCAGACTCCAGACTCCATGCTGCATTCCTTTGGACTCTCCGGTGCTCTCTTCTGCTACTCTGCTCTACCTATTGGACTCCACACTACTCTGCTTAACAAGGACAGTCAGATAAGATTTCAAAGATATAATTTCATCCTGCCTACTGTGATCTCTCTATCTGTTAATAAATATCCCATCTGTTTTCACTCACCTCTGTTTTTGGTCTCATCCCTGTTGTACGTGACACAAGATCAGAACAACACCGAACATGAGCACCCGAGGCACCCACTGCATCCGATCCACTCATGGAACTGGTGAATGCCTTCAAGGCAGCTTTAAGACCAACATCCACGCCGCCATCTGCCTCAGGTTGTCCCATGGCCATGCCCGCTACATTTGCTGGCGAAGCGGCTGAGTGTACCGGTTTTCTACTTCAAATCAACTTATACATCCAGATGCAGCCTCAACAATTCCCGTCGGAGAATGCCAAGGTTGCCTTTCTAATTTCTCTCCTCACCGGTAAAGCCCTACAATGGGCAAAGGCTATTTGGAACTCTAACAATCCCATTATTAACTCGTTTGAACAGTTTACCAGTCACTTCTCCGAAGTTTTCAGCACCGCTACAAGCACACTCACCACTTCCGATCAGCTGTTCCATCTCCATCAAGGAACTTCTTTGGTGAATGAGTACACTCTGCACTTCCGCACGCTGGCGGTGGCTAGCAGCTGGAACGAGATTCACGCTGCTTGGCGCCTACCGATAAGGACTCAACCCTGAGATCTGCGCAGCTATGGCGCTGTATGATGACTGTATTGGGCTGGAGTCCTTCTTACAACGGGCCACCCGAGTTTCCCAGCGACTAGCCGCCTGCCAGCCACCGGTAACCGCTCCTCAGTCCGCTTCGGGGGCCGCTTGTGTTCCAGTACCAGAACCGATGCAAGTGGATTCCACGCGCCTTTCAAGGACAGAAAGAAATTGCCGAATCACGCTAGGATTATGTTTGTATTGTGGAAACCAAGGTCATCTCATCTGTAATTGCCCAGTCAGACCCCCACGCCCAGTGGTGAGTACAATTCAATCAGATGTTGAAACCGCACGTCTTACCCTGTTACCTGTAGTTCTTCGTCCTGCTGAACATTCGCTTTCTGTCTCTGCTCTGGTTGATTCAGGCTTCTCCAGCAACTTCATCTCACAGGAATGTCTAAACCAACTTCATCTCTCACATATTCTGCATATTCTTGACATTTTCAAGAATATGCAGTCAAAACCATCCAGGGAATACCACTTGGGCGTGGGAGGATTCGTCACTCGTCACCCTACATCACCTTGGAAATCGGACTGTTTCACTCTGAGGTAATTACTGAAGAATTCCACCGTGAGCATTATCCTGGGACGCCCCTGGCTTCACCTACATCGCCCCAAACTCCGCTGGGACCCCTGTGACGTCATCCGCTGGAGTGATCGTTGTCATGAGCAGTATCTTTCTAATGTTCCTCGACCACCTCCCGTCCTGATACATCTGTCCTCGACCCAGGTTGAAAGCCCCGAACCTGAAATCCCTCCGGAAATCCCAGCGGCGTATGTGGCGTTCCAGGATGTGTTTAGTAAACAAGCAGCCACCCATCTTCCACCTCATCGGCCATGGGACTGTGCCATCGAACTGCTGCCTGGGGCTCAACTACCCAACGGAAGAATCTATCCCCTGTCCATCCTGGAGCGCCAGGCGATGGAGGAGTACATGGCAGAAGCGCTAAAGCAGGGTTTCATCCAACCATCCACCTCGCCGGCCACTTCGAGCAGCTTCTTCGTGGGCAAGAAGGATGGAGGTTTGCGCCCCTGCATAGACTACCGTCAGCTCAACTCCCAAATCATCCAACAACCCTATCCTCTTCCCCTGGTCCCTGCCGCCCTCGAAGAGCTTCGTGGAACCAAATTCTTCATGAAGCTGGACCTGCGGAGTGCGTACAACCTCGTTTGTATACATGCGGGAGACGAGTGGAAGACGGCCTTTATAACACCCACGGGGCACTACGAGTACCGGGTAATGCCGTACAGTTTATCCATCAGTCCCTCCGTCTTCCAAACATTTATGAATGAGGTGTTCCGGGAGTTTCTTCATCGTTTTGTGGTGGTCTACATTGATGATGTTCTGATTTAATCCTGGAACCAGGCCGAACATCGCCAGCACGTCCAGCAGGTCCTCCAGAAACTCCGAGAGCACAGTATGTTCCTCAAACTGGAGAAATGCGAGTTCCATCAGCCATCCGTTCAATTCCTGGGTTATAACATTAGTGCCGAGGGTGTGCAAATGGACCAGGGTAAAGTCAACGCCATACTGGAATGGCCCCAACCTGCTAGTGTTAAAGACCTCCAAAGTTTCCTCGGCTTCTCCAACTTCTATTGTTGCTTCATCAAAGACTATAGTTCCATCACGGCTCCGTTAACCTCCCTCTTGAGGGGCAAACCGAAACATCTTGCATGGAACCCCGTTGCCCACGAAGCTTTCCAGAGGCTCAAGAACATCTTTAGTACCGCTCCATTATTACATCACCCAGATCCTGAACGTCCCTTCATTGTTGAGGTCGACGCTTTCACCGTCGGAGTTGGAGCGTGCTCTCTCAAACGGTCGGTGAGTCTTCTCTCCTCCATCCCTGTGCTTTCTTCTCCCTTCTCCCTTCTTCTCGAGCTGTCTCCGGCGGAGCAAAAGTACGATGTGGGAAATCGGGAATTGCTGGCCATCAAATTGGCCCTGGAGGAGTTGTGTCAGTGGCTGGAAGGAGCAACTCATCCATTTACCATCACTGATCACAAGAATCTTCAATATCTACGAGAAGCCAAACGTTTAAACCCCCGACAGGCCCGCTGGGCACACACAAAATCGCCTACCGTCCTGGATCCAAAAACATGACGCCCTCTCTCGCCAATTTTCCATAGATTCACCCTCCGAACCAGAACCCATCATACCATCTGACCTGTTTGTCAGCCCCATCATTGGGACGTGGACCGGGAGATCCAGCAAGCCGCCCTCCAGGAGCCAGCTCCGCCAGAATGCCCAGAAGGGCACAGCTCACCAATCTCCGGGCTCTGGACACCTAGGCAGCAGAAGGACCCTCTCGCTCCTTCAAACTCGTTACTGGTGGCCCAGTATGCACCGTGATACCATCAGGTACGTCCAAAGCTGCTCAGTCTGCGCCATGTCTAACTCTCCTCGTCAACTGCCCACAGGAAAGCTGGTACCACTACCCATCCCACAGAGGCCCTGGTCCCATCTTGGAGTGGACTTCACCACGGACCTCCCAAACTCCAAAGGTAATGCATGTATTTTGGTCATCGTCGACAGGTTCTCCAGAGCTTGCAAATTCATTCCCTTGAAAGGATTGCCTACTGCGCTGGAGACTGCCAAAACCTCTTTCAACATATCTTCCGTCACTTTGGTCTCGCGGAGGAGATCGTGTCGGACCAGTGTTCTCAATTCATCTCTCATGTCTGGAAAGCTTTCTTTAAGCTACTTGGTGTTTCTGTTAACCTCTCTTCCGGTTACCATCCACAGACTAATGGCCAGACTAAGAGGAAGATCCAAGAGCTGGGACGTTACTTCCGGTCATACTGTCACGAAGACCAACACAGCTGGAGCAGGTTCCTCCCATGGGCCAAGTACGCACAAAATTCCCTCCGCCAAGATACCACCGGCTACACACCCTTCCAGTGCATAGCCGTATATCAGCCTCTGCTCTTTCTCTGGACGGAGGAACTCTCTAATGTTCCAGCTGCAGACCACTGGTTTTGAGAGAGCGAGAGAGTGTGACTGGGAGGGGTATGGTCCTGAAGAATGATCCTGGGCGCCCTGAGATGATGTACTCGACCCTACCCTCCTGATGGAATTCCATCGCAGCCACCCGGATCGACCTGCCCCTCGCAGTCGCGGCCGTCCTCGTCATCGCATTAGGGCGTCAAGAGCCGCCCCTGGAGGAGGGGGTAATGTCAGGCATTCACCACAGCCACCTCCAACTGCCACCTCACCTGTAGCACCGCCCACCCGTTCCTCATCACCGGAGTTCTGATCACACACACCTGAACTCAATTAATCACGCCCTATATAAGACTCTCTCCTTCAGTCCTTCATTGTCTGGTCTACCGTTCACATCCCTACGCTAGCTCCAGACCCCATTCTGCACTCCTTTGGACTCTCCGGTCCTCTCTTCTGCTACTCTGCTCTGCCCATTGGACTCCACACTACTCTGCTTAACAAGGACAGTCAGATAAGATTTCAAAGACATTTCATCCTGCCTACTGTGATCTCTCTCTCTCTCTCTCTCTCTCTCTCTCTCTCTCTCTCTCTCTCTCTCTATCTATCTATCTGTTAATAAATATCCCGTCTGTTTTCACTCACCTCTGTTTCTGGTCTCATCCCTGGTGTACGTGACAGCCATAGTTCACAGTGATATTAAAACGGCTAAGGGGGTTTTACGTACTCCACTCCACGTCATGTCTAACAACAGTTCTTTTACTTTTTTTTAAAATCACAGTAAACCACGGGTTTACGCACTCCACTCCACATGCCAAACAACAGCCTTTTGCTGTTCTAAAGTCACAGTAAACCATGGGGCTTATTGCTTTTCTAAAACGGTTAGGTAAGGTTTCAGCAACAAAAATCCAATAAATGTGTTAATAATTCTTCCAAGCACTGTACTGTAGTTCTTCTGTACTTTTTAGCAGAATGGCTGCCAAGCAACACAGACATAGCAATGTAGCAACTGCAGTGGTGCAGTTATACTGACGTAATCAGGTCACAGGTGTGTATTTATAGATTATTTTACAATGTCTTTGAGCGTGGGTCAGCCAATCATAATCAAATACTGGCGCTATCGGTTTAAAAATTTGCCATTAATTGCATATCCATCTAATTACATGTAGAAAAGCAGACTAATAAATACCACCAATAATTAGACTCCAAATGTTTTCTGAGTTCTATTGTTCATTTACAAGGTTTAGTCATAGCTGCATTTCTTTTGCGGGACTACAACATGTAGATCAGGGGTGACCAATATTATTCCTAGAGATCTACTTTCCTGCAGAGTTTAGACAGAGATTCTCTTGGTGATGGGAGATGAGAGGGTCTGTATTACTTACTATTGGAGAAAGCGTAATGGTCAACTTGAATCATGTGTGCCTTAATAATCAATCACCTTGACGTCATTGAATTTTAGTCAGAGTTGTATGACACTTAACCGCTGTTTACTGATACCATAGGAACGAATGAGAAGTGCTGTAAGCTGAATTCTACCTGTCACAAAAAGTTAGTGATTTCTTTTATAAAACAGCATTTTTTTTCGGTGTAAACTCTAAAAATAATAAAATCCGAAAGTATTGTTTAGTGTAAAACATGTTGAAGATTAGCCGATAGGCTGTTGATCCACTAAATAAGCTGCTTCCTCTCTAAAAAGCTGTATATTCAGCGTAGTGAAGCCTCTCCTCCATTGACATCCTTTAGTTTTAGCCATTACGCTTTTTTGGCTAAAGGTTTCAGGCTTGTCTTTGACTTTGGTTTAGATTAAACTATGTGTTTTCGAAGACCTTATTTATCTGGTTCAAGTATGTTTGATCAGGGTTAGAGCTGAACATTTGTTTATGGTGGGGCACTTATTACTGGCAAATGTTGGTTGTTTTGGTAAACTAAATAATTCTCACTTGACATCAGAGAAAAGGGATGTTCCATATTTTACTTGTTAAACATATTGAACTTGCTTTATGTAACGTGGAGAGGGAGAAGAGAGACGAACGGATCCAAGCGCAAGCTTTATTCATAGGACGAGACAAAGACATGGTGAAAACAGACAGGGTCGAAACAATAACAAACAGGTATGTTGGGGTGAGGCACAAGAGTAGTCCGTAAAGCAGGCGTGGGTCGATCAGTGACGAACATAATCTATAACGCGAAGCAGAGGGGGAATCCGAACAACGAGCAAGAAGTCCAAGAGGCAGATGGTCAGGCGAGAACACTAAACTAAGGGAACTCAGGAACTAGGAAACTCAGGAATGACTATGTAAAGGTTGCTAGCACTAGGAGAGCGCTAAACGCAACGAACACAGTTCTCCACTTACAACTCCACAATACTCTGTGAAATACAGGGGGAAAGTCCGGGGCTTAAATAGAGCCTCTGACTGGCCACAGGTGTTGGCACAATCAACGCAGTGGATGATGGGAGTAGTAGTCCGGGTACAATGCAACAGTCTGTGTGATATGACAGGGCGAGAGAGACATCTGGTGGTGAGCGGACCGAAGGTCACTGACCAGATTCATGACATAGCCCCCCCACAAAGAGCGGCTTCCAGACACTCCAACCCACCAGCAGTCCAGGGGAGCAGTGGGACGGGGGCTAGACAGGGCGAGGGTTGGAGGGCCAGGTCCTTGCGGAGGACCAGGCGACTGAGGTAAGACCGGCAGGGCAGGAGCCCACCAGGGCGGAGCAGGCGGAGCTGGAACCCTCCAGGACGGAGCAGGAGGCACAAGAGCCCTCCAGGGCGGAGCAGGAGGCGCAGGAGGAGGTGCAGGGGCCCTCCAGGGCAGGGCAGGAACCCGCGTTATGGACTGGGACCTGGGGAGAATAGGGACAGAAGAGGCAGACAGAGCGACAAGGAGAGAGACAGAGAATCCAAACATGGCCGGGACAGGACAGGGTGAGAGTTCATAAACGGCCTCCGTGGCCGGTTCAGGACCAGGCATGACTAAACTGGTTAGGTGAGGGTGATTGGGCGCTATCACCGTGCAGGGAGCTAGGACAGACGTCCCTGTTGAACGAGGTTCCGCAGCCTCAGCCGCCACCTCCGGGGAAACTGCGGCGGGCTTAGCAGCCGTCGAGGATGCCGCAGTTGACGCTGCCACCTCCAAAGGTTCTGCAGTGTAAGCTGCCACCTCTGGAGACTTGATGGTGGTATCCACGACCCCTTTAGGAAGATCTGCAGTCCGCACCATCACCTCAGGGGGTACTGGCACAGACTCACGGTCAGACGAGACCTCTGGAGCAAACTTATGATCAGACGAGACCTCTGGAGCAGGTCTGTGATCAGACGAGACCTCTGGAGCAGACTTATGAACAGACGGGACCTCTGGAGCAGACTTGTGAACAGGCGAGACCTCTGGAGCAGACTTGTGAACAGGCGAGACCTCTGGAGTAGACTTGTGAACAGGCGAGACCTCTGGAGTGTAGTGTGCGGCCCACACACTCAGAATGGTGACCGCCATCACACTGGCAGACATGACATGACGGAGCTCTGGGTGGTCAGACGAGACGTGACTAGGCTCTGGAAGATCAGACAAGTCGTGACGAGGCTCTGGGAGGTCAGACGAGACGTGACTTGACTCTGGGCGGTCAGACGAGACGTGACATGGTTCAAGGAGATCAACTGAGACTCTACTTAGCTCATGGAGATCAGCAGTGGTTTGACCTGGCTTGTGAAGATCAGTAGTGACTTGACTTGACACGGGAACAACAGCCGTATCTTGACTTGACTCTGGAACAACAGTCGTATCTTGAGTTGACAGCTGTAGCTTTACTTGAGTGGTGGCTGTGACTTTACTTGACTCAGGAGATACAGCCATGACTCGACTTGACACAGGAACAACAGCTGTAGCTTGACTTGACTCGGGAAATACAGCTGTAACTTGGCTTGACTCAGGAAACACAGCTGCAACTTGACTTGACTCGGGAAACACAGCTGCAACTTGACTGGACTCGAGAAACACAGCTGCAACTTGGCTTGACTCGGGAAATATAGCTGTAACTTGACTTGACTCGGGAAACGCAGCTGCAACTTGACTCGGGAAACGCAGCTGCAACTTGACTTGGGAAACGCAGCTGCAACTTGACTTGACTCAGGAAATGCAGCTGCAATTTGACTTGACTCTGGAAACACAGCTTTAGCTTTGCTTGGCTCAGGGGTAGCAGCTGTGACGTGACAGAGCACCGTTTTAGCCGCCATTTTGTGAACGGGCTCCGCCGTTACCGTCATTATGCGAGCGCACACCGGCGTGGCCACCATTTTGTGAACGGGCACCGCTGTCGCCGCCATTGCATGAACGCGCTCCAAGGGGTAATCCGAACGAGTGAGAAGTCCAAGAGGCAGGCGGCGAGACAGACGAAACGAGATGGCCAGGCGAGAACACTAAACTAAGGGAACTCAGGAACTAGGAAACTCAGGAACTAGGAAACTCAGGGACGACTATGTAAAGGTTGCTAGCACTAGGAGAGCGCTAAACGCAACAAACACAGTTCTCCACTTACAACTCCACAATACTTGGTGAAATACAAGGGGGAAAGTCCGGGGCTTAAATAGAGCCTCTGATTGGCCACAGGTGTTGGCACAATCAGCGCAATGGATGATGGGAGTAGTAGTCCGGGGTACAATGCAGCAGTCTGTGTGATATGACAGGGTGAGAGAGACATCTGGTGGTGAGCGGACCAAAGGTTTATTTTTGTCTTACATATATGTTTGGGCTTTCTTACAAAAAAGAAAAAAAACTTTTCAAAGATTTTGGTTTTATACTGGCATTCTTGAAGTTTTGACTGAAGTGTGATGCGTCCTTTACCCAGGGACTGTCCCACAGCTGACTGGATGGTCATTGGTGTGGTTAGAGTGATGGGTAGGAGGCAGAACTTCTCACTGAACTCCGTAACTCACCAAGCTTCTCACTGTTCAGCCTACCCTGAGTGGATGAGAGCATCTACAACATAAGAGTAAGTAGAAGCTGCGATAATAACTGGTATTTGGAGGAGCAAACAGGAGATGCAGGGTAAATGGAGAACTTAGCTTGATTGCATTGGTGCTTGTGAGGTTTATTCATTTATGAAGTGCGGTATCTAGCAATAAACAGGTGTAGTTCCAAAAAACAATAACACTTTCTCTTATTAGAAGTCCATGCAGGAGAAGCAGAGAATGTGTAATGCTTCACAGTCAGATGAGACAATACAATAAGAGTAAGTTTAAGGTTAGTATACTGTTGATGGTTAGAGATGTGATGGGAAATAGGCAATGGTTAATACTCTGGCATGTGAGATGGTACTGGCAGAGAAGAACCAGACAGAGACCTGACAGGTACAAGACACAGTAGAAAGAGAATCACACAAAACAGGTCTTGTGTTTTTCATTAGTGATGTCTCAGATAGCATGGGGACATTGATACAATGTTGAGTTTTGATCCAAACCATCATTTTGGTTGAGACTGACATTTCAATATTCAAAGTATGTTGGATCAAGATTGAAATTCTGATAGCTGACAGCATACAGGGGTAAAGACAGTGACATTGAACTAACAGTGATTTGTAGTTGATGAGTACAAGATCATGCCGGCGTGCCGGGGTGTGTCAAACCATGATGGGCATTTTCCATTGCTTTAGCTGATTTGCTCTAATCCACTGTCACTTTCTCATAAACATAAGGTGTAGTTTGTGTTTCAGTGGGAACAGGCTAAACTGAATGGGGATCAGTTGCATTTATAAAATTTAATACAGATTCAGGAATATGAACAATTACCTGATTAAAGGAGAAGTCCACTTCCAGAACAACAATTCACAAATAATTTACTCACCCCCTTGTCATCCAAGATGTTCATGTCTTTCTTTCTTCAGTCGTGAAGAAATTATGTTTTTTGAGGAAAGCATTTCAGGATTTTTCTCCATATAATGGACTTCATTGGTGCCCCGATTTTGAACTTCCAAAATGTAGTTTAAATGCAGCTTCAAACGATCCCAAATGCGGTTGTAAATGATCCCAGCTAAAGAAGAAGGGTCTTATCTAGCGAAACGATCAGTCATTTTTTTTGGAAAAAAAAAAATTGTATACATTTTAAACACAAAAGCTCGTGTAGCACAGGCTCTGGGATGCGCGTTCATATACTATTGAATCACGTCGAAAGGTCACGTGGAATGTAAGTGGAACCACAGACCCAGTGTTTACAAAACGAACGCGCAAAGACTAAGAAAGTGCAAGGAAGTCAAATGCTGTTTACAAACAAGAAGGTACAACGATGTCGGACGATTCTGAAGTTGTAGGAGAAAATAACATGGAGTTTTCGACATACTCTACTCTAGTTCGGATCATTTTACCGACTCGGACCTTTGAGTCATTTCGTTCATTTTAGCAAATCGGCATCACGTGACAGCCCCATTAGATGAACGAACGAGTCGAAAAACCCAAAGACTCGAAACAGGTGAACTAATTCCAGTACAGAACCAGTAATAGGATGGTGCGCACGCGCGACTGAATGAATCACTCCCCAAGACGACTCGTTTGCATTTTGGAAGTTCAAATTCGGGGCACCAATGAGTCCATTATATGCAGAAAAATCCTGAAATGTTTCCCTCAAAAACCATAATTTCTTTACGACTGAAGACAGAAAGACATAAACATCTTCGATGACAAGGGAGTGAGTAAATTATTTGTAAATTGTTGTTCTGGAAGTGGAGTTCTCCTTTAAGCAGTAATAAAGAAGCAGGGCATAAAGGTGCGTTCATGCCATATCGGAATTCCCGTAATTACGAGATTCCAACTTGTAAAAAGCATTCATGTCCTCGTAGAACTCGCAATTACAACTTGTGAACTGAGAGTCTTCTGAGAGCTACGACTTGTACCACATGACCACTGTACCACCTGACCATCGTAGGCTCTGTTTAGGCGTTGATAGGGTTGCCATAGAAAAGCATAATACAGAGTCTGAGGACGTGAACAGCTCCAAGTAGAACGTCACATGTTGTCAACTCGAATATATGGTAATTCCGATATGGCGTGAATGCAGCATATGACACAGAATAGTGTCCAGGTCAGGTGATGATCCTGTCGACTACAACTCAAAGTATAATCAGTGTCACCATTAACAGGAAGGTGCTTCTCATTTTTTTTATTTGTCCACACTCATCTGCCTTCATCACTTACTAAAGGGAAGAAGCCAAGGTGCTCTGCAAGCTTTGAGTAATAAATGCAACATATGGGTTATGTGTAAAGTATGATATTCTTGCTCATGTTCATGTCCATGCACATCAAGAAACGTGTTAAATGTTGTTGGAACTTTAATAATAATAAAAAAAAAATCCTAATAAGTATTACTAAAGTAAGATGCATGCACTTTTTTAAGAATTTAGAAAAATTGATGGTTTATTCAAACACTTTAATAACTATTTGTAACTATAGTAAATAATTTGATGCACCATTGTTTGAAACCCATGCAGGTGGTTCAACAAACAAGACTTCTGTATAGGATGCACCTGTGTTTTCTTTCTAATAAGGAAGTACTGTATTGATTAGACTACTGAGGATTGCACACGCCGAACCAAAACAAGGGTTTACCAATAAGTGCACATTTTCATTTCTAAATAGAATTACTGAAATCATTTTTAAATAGAATTACCAAAATCATGAAGGTCCAGCCCGAAACCAAGCTGTTCACAGACATGGCTATTTTGTGATATTTAAACGGTAAGGTATATACAAGGTGATTTTTTTTTTTTTTTTTTTTTTAATTTTTTATGTTAAGCAATTTAAAAAAGTGAATCATAGTGTTTAGTATGTCAGCATTCTTGAATATGACTTGCTCTTAAATAACATCATGCTTTCTTTTTCAGATTTAAGAAACCCCAATTGAAAAGAGGCAGTACACTGATGCAAGCCTTTTCAAAACTTGAACCACTGGACAATTTGTTATAATGACATCAGGTTTCTGAAAATAATGTTGTTTTTAAAGGTTGTAATGCTTTTGCCCTTTTTGCCCTGCCTTTTTTTTTAAAAGAATTTTAATTTCTGGGTTTTATTTTCGTCATTGGTTATGTTAAACTGATAATAAAAATAAATTAAATACATTTATTCAGCTGCTGAAAAAGGTGTCATTTGTGTTTGAAAATGTTTTCCTCAAACTTTGAAATGGTGAAAAATAAAATGTTGTTTCAATATTAACTTAGTACATCAGATGACAGTAGTATTTTAGATTGACATTTCAGTTGTTTTTTAAATGTTTTTCAAAAGTGAAAAAGCCAACATCATATTAACATTGATCAAACAATATTACTAATGATAATTTTTGTTAATTTCAATATTGATTCAACAGTAATGATGTAGAATCAACATAATAGTGTAACGTTAATTCACTGACATTACTATTGATTTTTTTTTTTAAATGCAATAGTGCTTCAACATTGATGACGTGGAATCAATCACAGTATAACATTAATTCAACAATATTACCATTGATTATTTTTGTTCATGTTTGTTTGTTCAATGTTAATTCAACAGCAGTGATGTAGAATCAGTCATAGTGTAACACTGATTTTGATAATTGATTGATTTTGATAACATTGATTATTTTTAATTTTTGGTTGAAATCTCACTATTGTTTCAAAATTAACTGAGTGTAACGGTATGAGTGAGACGAGAGGCGAGCGGCTCCATCTGCGAGCTTTTATTGATGGGACGAGACAAAGACATGGTCGTACAGGCAGGGTCAAACTGTAGCAAACAGGAATAACAAAGGCAAGACGTAGAGAATAATCCAAGAAACGAGCAAGAGTCCAGTGGGCAGGTGGCGAGACAGTCGAGATGAGATGGCCAGGCGAGGAAACGGAAACTAGGAAACTAGGAAACGCTAACAATGAAAATAACAACAACAATACTAATCACAATACTCCGTGGCTTGCAAGGGGAAAGACCGGGGCTTTTATAGTGCCGCTGATTGGTCACAGGTGCTGACCCAATCAGCGTGCTGAATGACGGGGAATGTAGTCCGGGGTGTGGTGCAACAGTCTGAGTAAAGTGACAGGGTGAGAGCGACATCTGGTGGTGAGCGGACCGCAGGTCACCAACCAGATTCATGACATAGCCCCCCCCAAAGAGCGGCTTCCAGACGCTCCTACAGAACAACAGTCCAGGGGAACGGTGGGGCAGGAGCGAGACAGGGCGAGGGCTGGAGGACCAGGTCCATGCGGAGGACCCGGTGATTGAGGCAGGACCGGCAGAGCAGGAATCCTCCAGGGCAGAGCAGGAAGCGCAGGAGCCCTCCAAGGCGGAGCAGGAGGCGGAGCCGGAGGCGCAGGGGCCCTCCAGGGCAGAGCAGGAACAGAGGAGGCAGACAGAATAAAGAGAGAAGCAGAGAGTTCAAAAGTTAACGCCGCCTCCCTATGAGGTTCTACAGCGAATGCTGACACCTCAGGAGG
>JAHKKF010531011.1:0-10591 GCA_019740295.1 Labeo calbasu | reverse complement strand
AAACACTATTCCCCTGCTTTAACACATGAGTCAGATTTGGTGAACTGTTACTGCAAAACTCTACACACAAATCCCTACATTTCTCAGTGCTTACACCAGGGGTCACCAGACCCGGTCCTGGAGGGCCGGTGTCCCTGCAGAGTTTAGCTCCAACCCTAATCAAACACACCTGAACCAGCTAATCAAGGTTTTACTAGGTATACTTGAAACTTCCAGGCAGGTGTGTTGAGGAAAGTTGGAGATAAACTCTGTAGGACACCGGCCCTCCAGGAACAAGTCTGGTGACCCCTGGCTTACACCATGTGGTCATTTAGAAAGCACTAGCATTCAGTGTTGTTCACTCAAGTCTGCAAAGTTTGAGCTTAATTAGCACACAATTACCCAAGTGGAAACACTAGGAGTCAAAATTTATCACACACCAATCAGAACCTAACCTGGAGATAAAAGGGCCAGTCAGCTTACAGTTTGGTGCATTTCTCAGATCAGAAATTAAATTCTTAAAACTACTTGTTCAACCTCAACATTATCTAGTCACTTGTGCACATCACAAAATGTTTCAAATTATTTTTTTGAACAAGTTGTGTTTGCTTTGCTACATTCATGCATCTGATTATGCAACTGATTTGTCTGCAGTTTCCTACATTATCAGTTAATATTGGCATGTTGCTCAAAATGTATTACATGTATATAGTTCTCTGTGCTATAGTTTTACTCCTCAAAACATCAACATCAAGCTTATCCTATATGTCTTTACAGTAAATGTAAGTACATATTTTTATCTATTTGTCATAAACTGTCAAGCATATTCTACACATTTCTATTAGACTTTTTGTAAATTTGCCATGAACTGTTCAAGTGAATATTGACTCACTAATGTCGAGACCACAGATCAACCAATGATAAAGCAGTTCTCTGAAATAGCTCAAAGGTACACCTCAACATCTCATTAACCTTCAGTTGGAAAGCATATATAGACAGGACAACACAAGTGTTACAGATTCTGACTTTGCCCATATTTCTTTTTCTTTTCTATTTCACAACGACTTTGTAATGTATTTTTATTTTTTTAATCTTTATATTTTTTTTGTCAGACCACTAGTAAAAGTGTAACTGTGAATCCTATCCGGTCTTTTTCAATCAGTATCCCGCATACAGTAATGTGTAATTTCGAAGAGGAAGAGTAGGAGGTGAAAGAGGAAGAGGAGGAGGATGACGACAACAACGTGGAAGAGAAATAGGAGGGGCAGGGGCAAGGGCAAGAAAACAAGCAGTCTCATATATTTTAGTTGATGCGTGCCAGGGTTGGATCAGGCATGTAAGAGGATTTTACCCCTGCTGCCTGTCAAGAGCCAATTTAACTGATGTTGAGGAGGTTCTTTGGCCTGTCCCAGACCAAAGACAGGATGCTGGGGCAGAATAATTGTTTTTGTTGTTTGCTGTTTTGTACTGTACTCTACAGTACAATAAATTAAGAATTAAAACACTTGCAAATGCATACATTTGTTGTGTTCATCATGTAATTTTTTTTTTCAAGCAACACGTATTACCAGTTTTCGTAGTATTGTTTTGAACTGATCTCATCAGTATGTAAAACTGTGTTGTAGTGTGTGTGTTTTTGAGGGTAACTATAAGGCATCCCTGCCTTATAGTTCTTGAAATCTCAATGTAATCAGTTAAAAACCCATTTACTTTGTATAAAAACATTTCATCCATGTGTAGTGTGAGGTATGGTGTAGTGGCCACCCATTGGCTATGAGTGTTAGGCTGACCTATAAGGAAACGGAAGAGGGTATTTAAGTGAATCAGATGTGTGGTGGGACGTGCGTGATTGTAATACCCGCCCCTTCCAGACTTTTGTGAATGGGCTCGATAGTTGCAGGAAGAGGTATGTGCGTAACGCATTTGTTGGGTTCTTTTTGTGAGAATTGTAATTTTTGTTCATGTTTTTATATTAGTACAGATCAGGTAGCGTGCTAACCATTCGAGTCGATAAGGCTGGCTAAGTTGGGGTTGGCTGGTTGCTCTGACTGGTAGGTGTTTGTCGTCGATTGCAGCGAGTCTGACAGTGTATGTGTATTTACGGGGCATATGATTCCAGAGTTCGTGATATCTGGCGTTCGGGAATGTCGGCACATCAGAGTGTTCACTACGTAAGGAAATTGTCTGTTTCATGGTGGGTATGAGTAATTTTTCTCTATCTCGTCATGAGGTAATGCATTCCTTATTTTGACGTAACATGTAGTTTTCTCCCTTGATTTAGCGGAGAATGCCGTGTGCTGTGAAGTTAATGTGACCCGGCGTTCTGCAGCGGTCTGGGCAGTGCTGTTGTTTCGCCCTGTTGTTTTTCATCTGTCTTGTGCTCAGTGTTGGGGAGTAACTAGTTACATGTAACGGAATTACGTAATTTAATTACAAAATAAATGTAATTGTAATTAGTTACAGTTACTGAGACAAAATGTGTAATTAAATTACAGTTACTTTTGCAAAATGCCAGTGATTACAAAGGGGATTACATCTGAATTTTTTCACACACCCACCCCCACCTACAGATTTAATTGACTTCTTTCATAAATTGGATTGACTGCTCTAAAACGAGACACCAATGTTTCAGGAGTTTAGGACACAGAATAGGACACATGCTTATTCGATAACTGTTTTATTTTCTATTTGGGTTAATGCATAAACTTTATTTTTTAAGATTGTTTTTTCCAAGGCATTGTTAGATGCTCGTGTTTTCTATCATAACTATGCAAACATTTGATTTCAAACCCAGTATCATAGCTATTAAACTATTTCTTGTTATGATGTTGTTTATGTTATGATCTTGTTATGACATATAACGCAACTGCGCTCACGGTGACCCGAGTTCGATTCCCGTCTCGAGGTCCTTTGCCAGTCCTGCTCCCCTCTCTCCTCCCAGCTCTTTCCTGTCATCTCTCTACTGTCCTATCACAATAAAAAGGCCTAAAAAGTCCAAAAAAAAAAAAGTCTGAATTTGTGGTGGCTGTGCTTTAAATTAAATTATTACACGGTTCTGTGGAATGCTTGATTCTGATTGGTCAGTCATGACATTCCAAGGTATGTTATTCCCCAATAACAACTGGTAGGAGCTAATAACTCACTCGGGGCAACTTAAGTCAGTGCTATATGCTTGATAATTTTTCTTGGCGGAAGCTTTGTGTTTGCTTGGCTAATAAAATATTAAAGCTTAATTCAATATTATGTGGACAATTTCTTAATTCTATCATCCTGGTATCATGGACTCGCTCTATTGTTTCATACAAACGCAGCTGCTGTCTTTTTTTTTTTTGTACACTGTAATGGATTTTAAGATAACTAACAAACTAGTACTACTTCCTTAACTATTTATGTGGTGAAATGTTGTGTAAGAAAAGTGGTATGACTGCACTGTATCCCTAAAATGTCTAGTTTGAACTTGCCATTTGCTAGCAACTGATTTCTTCATGGAAGATTTGCATTCAAATATTTCAGCTCAGATCAGTGTTTCGTGTCTAATTATTTTGACACGAAACATCTAAATAATCTATCAAGCAGTTGTGTAATAAGTTGGATAATGTTGTTGATAATGTAGCCAGTTGTTATCGCAAAATAAAGATGTGTGTTGTCCCTTACTTATTATAATTTTAATTCAAGTGATGAAGGATTTTGAAAGTCTGACAGTAATCAGTGTCAAGTGCTACTGTAAGGTTAACTCTGCCTGGTTTAAATGTTTCAAAATGATTAACAGTTGAAAATATTAGAAATTTAGAAAAGTAATCAAAAAGTAATTAAAAGTAATAAGTTACATTACTTTTATAAAGTAATTGAAAACTTACACTACTTATTACATTTTAGATCAAGTAACTTGTAATCTGTAACCTATTACATTTCCAAAGTAACCTTCCCAACACTGCTTGTGCTTCGTTGCTCCTGATAAGTCTGAATTTCGTCCGTTACTCTTATAATTGTGTTGGCTCCGCTTGTGACTCTAAACAATCGTTTCGTTTTGTTGTGTTATTACTAATTTGTTTGGTTGGATCAATTTTCTTTTGTCTTTTTTTTTCTGTTTTTTGTATTTTTGTCAAGGTGTTTATTTTCACTGACTTGTGTCGAATCTTGGTTTATTTTCATTTTGTACTGTTTGTTTATCTAATTAATCTGGCATAATTTTTTTTTTTTTGTTAATTTTGTATAAGTGTATTGGAGTCACTTGTGCGGGATTGTGTTTTTCTTGTTTTTTTCTATTAGAAATATTTGTTGTTAATTGGTTGTGAATTACTTGTATTGGTTTTTTTTCTTATGTTTTTTTTGTTTAACTGACTTGTGTTTCTATGCAGGAGCTGAGGGCCACTTGTGTGGGTTTCCTGGTGCCATGGTAGTGGGAGTGTTCCGTCACCTGAGTGCAGTGTCTCACTGGTGTGGTTGGGTGTGAGTATTGGGTGTGGGATTCCATCTTCTTGAGGTTTGATTTGTCTTGGCAGAGTTGCCTGAAGCAGCCCAGCCCTGCATGGATTTGTTGAGCATTGTATTAAACTTTTTTTTGTTTTTTTTTTTGTTTGTTTTTTTGTTTGTTTTTTTGTTGTTTATTATTGTCATTTGCATTTGGCTCAATTGTACTCCAACTTATGTTGTTTTTTTTCTTTGTTTTTGTTTCTTCTATTATTACAAGCTTTGTGTACCACTTGTGATAGTATACGTGTGGAGAGTTGGATGTCTCAGTGAGGAAATGGGTATTTTTATTATAGTATTTCTTGATTTTTATTTGACTGAATAAAAGTGCGTTCTCCCCATAGAACATCGGTGATATGTCGACGTTGTCAAAAACCTGGCCATTTTGCTAGGGAGTGTGATGGGGATCGGGTTCCCCCTCGCTCTCAACCTTCCAGTTCTTTGAGTAATCAGTAGTTCGAAGTAACCAGCCTTCCTCTTCTATGCAGTCGGGAAACTAATACCCCCCGTGCCACAGAGTCATGGCTCGGATGGGGAACTTATTGGCTCACAAGTGAGTGGTTTTGCATCAAGGCCACATTTAATGTCGTCATGTCCTCACCTGGTTGTTTCTATTGGGGGGGTTTCAGTGTCGTGTTTGATAGATACAGGGTCTATGGTATCGACCATCACAGAACGTTGTTTCCTGCAGCACTTCGAGCCTTGGGGTAGGGAGAAGTTGCAGTCTTGTCAGTGGTTGCAGCTTCGAGCGGCGAATAGCCTTCCGATCCCCTATATTGGGTATATGGAGCTAGATGTTGTATTGTGCGGACGGTTGGTCCCACGATGTGGGGTATTGGTCGTTCGGGATCCCCCTGATGGGTTGCGTGAGCAAGTGCCGGGTGTTTTGGGAATGAACGTCCTAAGCCGGTGCTATCAGGGGCTCTTCGGTCAACATGGCCCTGCGCTGTTTGACCTGCCTGAGGTGTCCACAGCTCCGAGTTTTGTTTCACGAGCATTGCAGGATTGTCAAGCGGCTACCATTTGCCTGGGGGAGATGGTAGAGGTAGGGTGAAGGTGCGAGGCCGACAGTCATGCTGTATTCCAGGAGGTACCATGAAGTTTGTTCCAGCTACCTGCTCGGGTCAGTATGCTAACCAAGTAGTACTGTTTGAACCCCCTGAGTCTGGGCTCCCTGTTGGGCTATTGGCTCCTTTAGCCTTGGTACAGGTAGTACAGGGGACTGTGTATGTGCAAATTGTTAATGTTGGGGTCACTGATGTAATGTTTTACCCTCGTTCAATTATAGGTACTTTGGCAAATGTCTATGTGGTAAGTTTGCCAACCGGGGTTACGGAGGTACCAGTGGTGGCCACGGTTCATTCACATGTTGCGGAGGAGAGATTAGAGATGCAGGAACAGATCAAGGCTGTGGATCTGTCCAGCCTAGCTGCTGAAGAGCAGAGTCAGGTAAGGGCTTTGCTGCACAGGTTTAGCTCAGTCTTTTCTAGTTATGAGGGTGATTTGGGTTGTACAAATCTGATTTCACATGAGATACCCCTACTAGATGACATTCCAGTTCGGCAACGTCATCGGCGGATACCCCCAACGGAGTACGAGGTAGTCAAGGCTCATATAAATCAGTTGTTGGAGGCACGGGTTATAAGGGAAAGTTGTAGCCCATATGCTTCACCAATTGTTTTGGTCAAGAAAAAGGACGGTAGTCTCCGCATGTGCGTGGACTACCATCAATTAAATGCAAAGGCCCGGAAGGATGCTATCCCTTTGCCCTGTATTGAGGAAACCCTGGATTCCCTGACGGGGGCCTGTTGGTTTTCCACACTTGATTTGGCCAGTGGGTATAACCAGGTCCCCGTCATGGAAAAGGATCGTCCTAAGACTCCCTTTTGTACCCCGTTCGGACTATTTGAGTGGAACCGTATGCCCTTTGGGCTCTGCAATGCCCCGAGCACCTTCCAACGTTTAATGGAGAGGTTGTTCGGGGACCAGCAGTATCAGTCATTGTTGCTCTACCTTGACGATGTGGTGGTGTTCTCTTCCTCTGTCACCCAACATGTAGAACGTCTTGAGGTGGTGTTGAGTCGGTTGCAACGAGAGGGGCTGAAGGTCAAGTTATCAAAGTGTGCCTTTTTCCAGCGTGAGGTGACTTATTTAGGGCATGTAATATCAGTGGCGGGGGTTTCTACTGACCCCAGAAAAATTGAGGCTGTGGTAACATGGAAACAGCCGGGAACGGTAACTGAGCTGCGTTCTTTCCTAGGCTTTGAAAGTTATTATCGTCGTTTCGTAGAGGGCTTTGCCAAGTCGGCAGCTCCCCTACATAGATTGGTGGCGGAGTGGACAAAGACAGGGTCTGGAAAGCGGGCAAAGCAGGAGTTTGGCGATGCATGGACAGAACAGTGTCAAGTAAGTTTTGAGGAGCTGAAGCATAAGCTCACTACCACCCCTGTGCTAGCATAAGCAGATTTTTCTTTACCGTTTATTCTTGAAGTGGATGCTAGTCATGGGGGGTTGGGTGCTGTTCTGTCCGAGGAACAAGACGGGAGGGTCCGGCCCGTTGCCTATGCCAGCCGCAGTCTTAGGCCCACTGAGCGCAATATGAGTGATTATAGCTCTATGAAGTTAGAGTTTTTGGCACTCAAGTGGGCCATGGCATGGCAATTTCAGGAATATCTACTTGGCAACCGGTGCGTGGTGTATACAGACAACAACCCTCTCAGCCATCTAACCTCTGCTAAACTGGGGGCAACAGAACAGCGGTGGGCTGCTCAGCTGGCCTTGTTTGATTTTGAGGTAAGATATCGTTCTGGTCGCACCAATCAAAATGCAGATGCACTTTCTAGGCAAAGTAGAGCGGATAGTGTGGGTGGAGAACAACTGGCAGCAGGAAGTAGTATTCCACCATTGGTGAGAACTGCCATAAAAGTAAGACCAGCTGAACCTGTTTATCTTTCTGCTATTACTGCCCTGCCTTATGTTGCATCTGACTTGCGTGTATTACAGGAAGGGGACCCAGATATCCAAGAGGTGTTGCGGGGCTGGAATAGAGAGACACCCCTCATGAGGGAAGAGCGTCAGCAGCTCTCCAAATCTAGTCAGACCCTATTGTGTCAAAAGGATCGGCTGGTGAAGCAGGATGGGGTGTTGTATCGTAGGGTGTTTCGCCCTGATGGGGGTGAGGAAAATTTACAGTTGGTTTTACCAACAGCATTAAGGGCAGAGGTCCTCACACAACAACATGGGCACCAGGGCATGGAACGTACAACAAAATTTGGTACGTCAAAGGTGTTATTGGCCAGGAATGACAGCTGCAGTGGCAAATTGGTGTCAAGAATGTCAGCGCTGTCAGGTAGCTAAGGACACTCGGCCATTAGCACGGGGTTTTATGGGGCTCTTGTTAGCAGCCAAACCTAATGAGGTAGTGGCTATTGACTTTACGGTACTGGAGCCAGCTCGTTCAGGATACGAAAACGTATTGGTCATGACGGATGATTTAGTAAATACACTTTAGCTGTGCCTACAAGAGACCAGCGGGCAGAAACCGTAGCGCAGGTGTTGGTGGCTGAGTGTTTTTTTAGATTTGGGGTGTATACATTCCGATCAGGGGCGAAATTTTGAGTCAGCACTCATACGACAGCTTTGCAATTTGTATCAAATTGAAAAGTCTCGGACGACCCCAAATCATCCCGCAGGAAATGGCCAGTGCGAGAGGTTTAATTGTACTCTTCATAACCTCTTGCGAACTTTGCCTACCTCAAGGAAGTGTGACTGGGTTTCCTGTCTACCTCAGGTATTATTTTGTTATAATACTACCCCACATCAGTCTACAGGTGTGAAGCCGCACTTCCTTATGTTTGGACAGGAGCCAAGATTTCCGGTGGACTTCCTGTTGGGGAGAATCCCCGAAGTGTCAGGGGGGGAAGTGCACGAATGGGTGTCATAGCACCAGGCTAGGCTGCAGGTGGCGTTTGACGGGGCACATGAACGTTTACGGATTGAGGCAGGTAAACGTAAGGCACAGCATGACAAGCATGTTGAGGGATGCTCCTTTGGGAGAAGGCCAACTGGTATACCTTCGGAATTACAACCAGAGGGGTCGCCAGAAGATTCAGGACCACTGGAGCCCTGTGGTATACCAGGTTGTGCAAGCTCCAAAGGAAAATGGTACGGTGTATACCATTGCTTCAAGAGATGATATCGGGAAGGTAAGGCGTGTACACCGCTCATTGTTAAAGGTTTGTTTGGGGCAGGATTCTCCTTTAGAAGAGTCCTCCACTAATGTATTATCTGAGATGGTAGATCAGGAGGAGTTAGTTGGGGAGGAAGAAAAAGAGTTGTGGATGGCAGTGCCAGTTGCCCCGCAGGTCATTTCAGCGGTGAGTAGCATACCCCCTGAAACGGGTGAAGTAGTGACAGTGCAAGAGAGTACGAGGCCCTTTGAGAATGATAGGGCCCATACTAACATTGATGTGGACGTGATCGTGGAAGCACAGAGGGAGATGGTAGGGCCCCAGAGTCTAAGTGGGGGAGAAGTAAGGCGTACTACACGAGTGACGGCAGGTCAACATTCAAATCTTCACCGTCTCCCTCAGGCAGCGGTGGTAGAGAACAGGGCTTCAGCTGCCTCTCTTACTACTACAAATAGTGTCTCTGTTTGGTTTAGACCCTGGGATTGAGAGTTTTCTTTCCCACCGTCGGGGCGACGGTGCAAAAGGGAGGGGAAGAATGTAGTGTGAGGTATGGTGTAGTGGCCACCCATTGGCTATGAGTGTTAGGCTGACCTATAAGGAAGCGGAAGAGGGTATTTAAGTGAATCAGATGTGTGGTGGGACGTGCGTGATTGTAATACCCGCCCCTTCCAGACTTTTGTGAATGGGCTCGATAGTTGCAGGAAGAGGTATGTGCGTAACGCATTTGTTGGGTTCTTTTTGTGAGAATTGTAATTTTTGTTCATGTTTTTATATTAGTACAGATCAGGTAGCGTGCTAACCATTCGAGTCGATAAGGCTGGCTAAGTTGGGGTTGGTTGGTTGCTCAGACTGGTGAGTGTTTGTCGTCGATTGCAGCGAGTCTGACAGTGTATGTG
The DNA here is from genome assembly GCA_019740295.1 of Labeo calbasu. Taxonomy (NCBI): domain Eukaryota; kingdom Metazoa; phylum Chordata; class Actinopteri; order Cypriniformes; family Cyprinidae; genus Labeo; species Labeo calbasu. The sequence goes on along the minus strand of JAHKKF010531011.1, from coordinate 1,056 downwards.
TATTTACGGGGCATATGATTCCAGAGTTCGTGATATCTGGCGTTCTGGTGTTTTTGTTTAAAATTTTAAATAAATAAATTATGCAAAATAGATGTTAAAACATTTTTAAAGACCTTATAAAACTCTAATGTTAAGCCATTTAGGCCAGGACTCTTCCCATTGCTCAACTGACCTATAGCTTCTTCAATTTCCTTTTACAAATTCATTTCTTCTTCTCATTGCTTGTTTAAAAGTATTTCTTTACTTTAGTTTGCTCTTTGATTCGTTTTGAATAATCAGTGGATATTTTCTTAATACCTTTTTTCCAAGTTGTCCCATCACACTGTTTTTGCTTTTTCATATAGAATGTTGCTTATACTATTTATTATGAAAATTTCTATTTCCATTTTGTAAGACTCATTTTTTCAAAGTTCTGCATTAAAACCCACACCCTTGGACCTCTCTCAACTCCACCAAAAACAATGATTATATTTTATGTAACAGACAATGTTCTTAATTTGCCTTCTGGAATATTCTCTTTTTGCTCTTTTTTTTCCATCATTTTCTTCTCTTTCTTCTTTTTTTCTCTAATTCACTTCTCCCCACATCTGCTCTATAAACAGTGTTGGGGAGTAACTAGTTACATGTAACGGAATTACGTTATTTAATTAAAAAATAAATGTTATTGTAATTAGTTACAGCTACTGAGAAAAAATGTGCAATTAAATTAGTCACCTTTGAAAATGTTAATGATTACACAGGGGGTTACATCTGAATTATCACACACACACACACAAACACTATTTCTTGTTATGATTTTAAATCTGTACTTAACTCAGAATGATCTCAAAGTAAACTAGATAAAAAAGTTTGTCAAGACAAACTTTAAGTTGGCTTGAGAAAGCGGGACCAGAAAGTTTTAAAAAGTTTGAAAAAGTTTGAAAATTGTAAACCGTTTGAGAAGTTTGAAAAGTTTAAAAAGTTTGAAAAGTTTAAGAAGTTTATGAAGTTTTCAAAAGTTTAAAGTTTGAATTCAGTCTGTCAGAAAGCTAGATAGATAAATAGATAGATAGATAG
>JAHKKF010531006.1:0-18791 GCA_019740295.1 Labeo calbasu | reverse complement strand
TGATGGTATTCACAGCCTTATACGACTTGGCACAAGCTGATTGGTTTATGTTGCATACGCAGCCAATGAGTTTGAACCTTTAAATGGCTGGTTGGCATTCACTCGAGCCTTTCGCAGCAGCGCGCTTTGAGTTCCTCTGACAGCCTCCACCTTCCCCAGCTCCACCTGTATAGATCTGCTACGGGTTATTTTGTATGCTATTGTGCAACAGCAGTATGTCTTAAATACTCACAGCTACGTATCATCATATGCTTTGGCAGTAGCAAGTTCCTGTACTTGCTTGCAGCAGCAGCAGCAATAATCTACAACTACAGCAATAACCAACAGCAGCAGCAATTCAGCAGCAGCGTAACAGATCTATTCCGCCAAGACCAAATACATTAACACTGTCATATCCATTACCATGCTAAAATCTGAGAGTTGTCATGGAAGAACTGAATTTTGCAATATTTACTCAAGGTGATAAATATACAGACTTTTATTTCCATTGTAAAAAAAAAAAAAAAAAAAATTGTTGAGTCAACTTAAAATAATTTGTTACCAGGCTGCCTTTAAAATTTTAAGTTCAGTCAACTTGACTAAAAAAAGTTTAGTCAACTTGAAATGTTAAGTTATACTAAGTGACAACTTATATATTTGAGTTGATTCAAATTCAATTTTAAGGCAGGTGGGTAACAAGCCCAGCTTTTAAGTTTAACAAACCAATTTTTTAGTTTAGTCAACTCAAATATCTAGGTTGTGACTTAGATAGCACAACTTAACATTTCAAATTGATTAAACTTATTTGAGTTGTCTGAACTTAAAATTTTAAGGCAGCAGGGTAACAAATTATTGTTAAGTTGACTCATCAAATTGTGTTTTACAGTGTAGTTAGGAAATCTACGATTTAACATTCTGCTTTAAATGTTTATAAATGCATATTATTGTGTTCTTATTTGCATAATATTACAAAAATAGTCCCTTTTGCTCACCAAGCCTGCATTTGTTTGATCCAAAGTACAGCAAAAACAGAAATATTTTTACTATTTAAATTAACTGTTTTCTATTTGAATATATTTTAGAATGCAATTTATTGTGATTTCAAAGCTGAGTTTTCGGCATAGCGTAGCCATACCGTGGTCAAGTTTTGAGCACCTTGTAGTTATACGAGTAAGATGCTTTCCATCAATATATTCCTCCTTCCTCCCTCCCCTCTTATAAAACACACAAAGAGGACACAGACACCGCCCGGAGTGTGCGGCTGGAGCAGAAGCTCCTTTGTGAGGTTGTGTTGTAGGTGTGTTCATCGCTTTGACCGAGTCTTTGTCTTGTGTGTCACTGTGTCATTTTTATTGCCTGCGAGTGTGTCATTAAAGCCTGTGTGTCAGATATAAGTTACATTCCGTCAGTCTATTAAGCTGTTTGAACGATTGACCCTTCTGATTTGTGTGAAGTCATCTGAGATGAACTGCGTATGGCTTCATTCTTAGGAGACGGAGCAGAACGGGGGGTGAAGTGGAGGCGTTAAGGGTGGCAGACGTCCCTTTGTGTGTCGGTCACAATGCTGAAGTGAAAGGAGGCAGGATGCTTAACATGCAAATGAGACGAGAGAGAAGGAGAGGTCAGGGTGGACATCACTCAATGTCACATTAACAAGTGCTCCTTCCATGATGGGGTATTAAATGCTGAGTGTGAGAGTACAGCAGCTGCATCTCGTTGGCACTTTTCTGTGGCATTTACAGGGAAAAACATCTCAGCTAGTCTGGAATCATCCCAAAGAGATCAGTACAGAGGAAAATAAGATTCTGCTTATTCTAATTGGTATGTCGCTGATTGATTATTTTAGCCCATTGACACATGACAGCTGATCATCCATCAACTGTTTGACCTTGTGCATGTAAATGGACTACAAGGAGTGGCAGAAATTACCTCACTGTCTCACCAGTCGATTTTGTAGGTATGCTTAGAATGGCATACTGTACTACCATACTACTCCCACTATTCATTCATTCATTCATTCATTCATTCATTCATTCATTATTTATTTATTTATTTTATTGCTGTAAACAGCATGTATAGCAGGGTTGTTGTTGTTGTTATTATTATTAACTAAAACTAAAATTATTCAGTTATATTTTAATAGACATAAAATATATAATCATTTTCATAATTTAAATAATTTATATTAATTAAATAAATAATATAACGTAAATATAAATATTAAATTAATATTAGACAAAAAAATAATAAATACATTTTTTTTTTACTAACTAACTGAAATAGGTTTAAGTTTAAGTTTTATTTATGTATTGCAGTAAACAATATGTATACCAGGGTTGTTGTTATTATTATTATTATTATTATTATTATTATTATTAAGTAAAAGTAAAATTATTCAATTGTATTTTTAATAGAAACAAAATAACATATAATCATTTTTATCATTTAAATAATTTATAATAAATATAAGTAAATATAAGTATTTAATGAATATTAGACAAAAAAATATGTATAATAAATAAAATGTATACCAGTGTTATTATTATGAACTAAAACTAAAATTATTAAATTATATTTTTAATAGAAATAAAATAAAATATAATCTTTTTCGTCTTCATTAAAATGGTTTATAATAATTATTACATAGATACAAATGTTGTATTACTAACTAACTGAAATAATGTTGTTGTTGTTTGTTTGTTTGTTTTTTTGTTTTTTGTTTTTCCAGTAAACAGTATGTATACCAGGGTTATTATTAACTAAAACTAAAATTATTTAATTATATTTTTAATAGAAATAAAATAAAATATGATTTTTTTTTGTTTTCATTTAAATAATTTAGAATATTTTAATATGAGTAAATATAAATATTAAATGAATATTAGACAAAAAAAAAATAGATATAAAATTACAAATAAAAATCAATAAAAATCTAAAAAAAAAAGTACATAAAAATGACAAAAGTACATATAATTACTAAAGAAAAAAATAAGAAAGCTAAAATGAAAATGTAATGAATGCTTTATTCATTAATAAAAACTATAATAGTATGTAAATAATACCAAATATAAACTTTATCACACAATGTACTATTCTTAACATGACCTTTATTTTCCAGAAGTAGTATCAGTTGCAATTTTAAACATCTCTTTCTTGAATCATTGTTTAAATTATGATTAGCATACTAGCATACTCTTTTACTATTTCTGTATGGCAGCTGATATTTCTTTCAGTTAGTTTGTCACAGTGAAAATGAAAGGTAGTACGCAAGTCAGCTATTCCAAATTCAGCCATTATTTATTTAGACTGCCAGGTCATTTTACTTAAAATTGTATTAAAACTCCAAAATAACAGTATTTATGTCCAGGATAATATTCAGACACCACTCACTGAATTGTAACATAGTGAGGTCATGTGATAAGATTATACTTGCTTGAAACATTTATGGTTGCCTACTGCACTAGCCTATTTCACATTGTGTAGTATGTGCAGTAGTATGTATTGCACTGTATAGCAGAGTATGCTAGTATTTCACTTCCACAAATATAGGCTGTCTGACAGTCTTTCTTCTTCTTCTTCTTCTCTGGATCTCCATCTTAATATCTGCATGCTTCTAATTCTTTCCATTTAGTATTCTGTTTCTTTCATTATTCACTCCTGTGCTCAATTCCAAACTCATTTGACTACTTGTCATTTCCTCTCCTTCTACTAGACTTTCCATCCATTTTTTCACACCTCACGTCTGACAGATCACTGTGATCTGTGTGTGTGCCTATTGGTTTGAGTGTTAAAGTCAGTGAGAGAGGAAATTCAGGTTGTGCCTTCATAAGGAATGGCTAAGTTTAGGTCATCATTCTTCAATACAATTTACAGATATAACAGCGTTTTCTTTGATTTATGTTGCTATTCCACTCTGGATTTTTGTAAGAAAGCTATAAATGTTTCTAGGTTTATGCAGCTCATGCTTGCCGATCTCATGTCAGGATGGTGGTTTATCCAGTAGTTAATGATGGTTGAATTAGGATCGAGGAGGCTGCTCTAGGATCAGCTGTGACTTCCTCTTCCTACAGCTCTATAAATATTTCGGATGGTGGGCAATAACTGTCCCTATAAATGCTGCCTTCAAATGTCTGTGGTATTTATACCAGCCCTATACTGATTTAAAGGCCATTACAGCTCACATTCTTACCAGGGATACATTCACAACTGTACCTAGGCTATTCATTTTCTGGCAGTGAAAGGTCGTGCAGTCAGGGTGACACTTTTCTGAACTCAGTCAAGCAATAAAACTTGCTAGTTATAAAGATGTAACATAAAGAAATAGGGCCGTTATTTTTATGACTGCACTGTAAATGCATGCATAAACAACTAAAATCTATACAAGGACTTTCTCAAGAGCAAGAATCTTTATTATTAAGTTGTTTTTGATTTAGGTGTGCTACAGAATGGAACAAGAAGTACTGAAATTGTAAAAAGTGCAGAGAGGAGAAACTCTTATCATGCGTTTTATAATTGTTAGACATTGCTGCCCCCTAACGGTTTAGATTTATGTCAGTAAAAATAACATAAATATTTTACACTGTAGTTATTATTTCGGTAACACTTTACAAAAAGGTGTCGTTTGTTAACATTTGTCGATGTATTAACTAACATGAACGAACAATAAACACAGCATGTATATTACACTATTTATTAAACTTAGTTAATAAAAAATACAGTCGTGCATTGTGTTTTCGTGTTAGTTCGCAGTGCATTATCTAAAGTTCAAAAACACAACTTATGATTTTAATAATAGTAAATGCCGACATTAATAAATGCTGTAAAAGTATTGTTAATTCTTAGTTTATGTTAACTAATGTAGGTAACTAATGTTAACTGATGAACCGTATTGTAAAGTGTTACCATTATTTTTATTTTTATGCCTTTATTTCACTTTTTCTTTTGTAAACATGAAGTATTTGCACTAATGTCATTGCACTTTACTTTGCTCACATTTCGTACTCATGCAGCCTAGATGCCATTGCTTTCTTTGTTTTATTAAATTTATATTAATTACAACCCATGCTAAAGTTTGTGTTTAAATACAGTTTAAAACCCGGAACTGTATGGTAATTTCAGCAGTATAAATAAATATCGAAATTAAGACATATAAAAAATAATGTGCTCAAATAGCGGTTCGCATAACGGTTCAAATGGCTGTAAAATGCAATAAACACAATATACATATAGCTGTACAGTAAGAAATAAACGTACATGTTTGGTAAAAATGAATCTTCAGGGTTCGCTTTTCTCATACGGTCTTTCAGTGTAAGGCGGAACCTTTGTTCTTCTGTTTGTTTCCTCCGGATCGATTCTGACTTAACATGTGCAACTACACAACGGCAAGATTTAACGTCAATAAATTGCCTATTTTGCTCTTTCCGTAAATAGCAGTTGACATAAACATAATATTTCATTAATGTAATAATATTTAGTGTTTTTGAGCGAAGTGGTGCAATTTCGGGGCTCTATAAACTTACTCAGTCTGGCGAATTTAATACTTTGAGATGATAACAGAATTGCAGTAAGGTGTACGTTACACTGTTTTGCATTATGATTAACGTTAAACGTTTTTAAAACGTTTTAAAAGCGCATGGTATGTCTGTTCTCTAAATGTGAATTAAATGTGATATATCTTACTGAATGATCTCTGTATATGTAAAGATTAAAATTTTGCATCCAAGTGCATAGATATGGCCCATAGTATTCAACTTAGTGTAGTTGAAAGAATCAACTTCAGAAACTTTCAAGCAAGCCTTCTTAAACTTAAAATCCCAATGAATGTGACACATTATAATGCATGAATCAGATGTCGGTGTATCTACAAACCGACTTAAACAAGCAAAACTCGTTATCCTGAGTGAACTGATCCAACACAATGCTGAGGATAAAGGCACTGCCTTTATTGCAGACACATATATCATGCTATCCTTTGGTAGCTCAGAGAGTTCACCAGCTGGCCTCCATCAAACATGTGTCTGTTCTCCCTGAGAGGAGGCGTCAAAGTCTTCTGTACCCCTTCAGCAGTCTGGAGGAGCACCTGTCCTCACAGGTCAATCAGGTAGAATTCAAGATCTTTCATCCCAGCTTAGAGGAACTCTGTCAGGCAGAGACACTGTTCACTCCCTCCTCCAAACATACTATTGACTACTCTAACTCTGCCGTCCGGATAGACCATGTACCTGTTCTTAAACAGCCAGAGGTGAGATTGGATTGTCTTTAATCGTCATCACTTGTTTAAATGACACAGTGGCCTCAAAATGTGGTTTAAAAAAAAGGCTGTATGTTTATTTTAGCATTTAAATTCATTCAGTGGAGAACCACTGCACTAGACATTTCAAACTGTGTCTCAGGTTTGCTTTGAGTGCTTGTGTGTATTGCAGGTGTGTTTTATGGGCAGAAGTAATGTTGGGAAGTCTTCTCTCATCCGTGCCTTGTTCTCTCTTGCACCGGAGGTAGATGTGCGGGTCTCTAAAACTCCGGTGAGTCTGTATGTCATGGATGTCTTCTGCCATTCATGCCTCCATGGTTAAAAATTACTCAGTCTTTATTTTCACACAGGGCCACACCAAAAAGCTGAATTTCTTCACTGTGGGAAAGGCGTTTACTCTTGTAGACATGCCGGGGTATGGACACAATGCTCCACGGGACTTTGTAGAGATGGTTGAACCGTACCTTCAAGAGCGCCAAAAGTAGGTTTTGTATGCTTGTTGAGTTTGTCAAAGTAGTAAATGATAAAGCTTGCTTCAGTATGCATGATAGAATTCATAGTTTTTCTTTCTTTGATTTTATTTCCTTATTTATGTGTCTGTAGTCTGGTGAGGACATTCTTGCTGGTGGATGGAGGTGCAGGTCTGCAGAAGGCAGATTTAGTTGCTGTGGAGATGTGTGAGGAGTTCAATTTACCTTATGTGGTGAGTTTGTCTCTCATACTCTTGCTGTGACTGTCCAGCAGGGGTCGTTAGAGTACTATTTGCTGTTATCAAGTCTAGGTCAGTGGTTGTCAACCAGAGGGCCTCGGCAAATTTCCAAAAGGCATGAAGATGACTTAAAACGTGACAAAATAAAGCATTAAAGTAAACTGAAACACCTGAAACTTAGGATATATATATATATATATATTTTTTTTTTAATTCCCCTCTTTAACAGTTCTTATTTCAGTAAAGAACCAGGGTCACTGCTATGTTTTAAAACCTGGATATACGAGGTAGGGTGATTTTAAGAGATAGCGTGATATTAAAAGGGTGATTTCCAGACCTTGAAAAGTCATGACATGTTATTTAATGAAAACTTCATGATTTTTTTTTACAGTTTAGGAATTTTTCTGTTTATTCTAAGCTCTAAAGATCTTTATCAGGTAGAAATCGTGAGTCAGCATATATAATTCTTATCATTAATTCTTATTCTGGAAAACGTTAAAAAAAATAGTCACAAAGACTATAAATACTGTTGTGAACAATGGACAACGGACAATTGCCAATCTATAGTAGTCAGCATTTGAAGTGGATCAAAACCTTTCATCAAAGTTGTTCTAAAACAAAAACAATACCCGTTCTTGACTTAGGATAACTTTGATGAACTTGTTCGATCCACTTCAAATGCTGACTACTGTATATTGATCAGGTTATTCTAAGGCTTTGTTCAGACTGGTCCAATTTTCTGGTTCCTTATTTATTATTTGTAGCAAATAACATGTATTTTTCACAGTGAGTATTAGAGTCTTTACTATAGCATCAGATGTAGATACATCAGTCACTGACTATACCACCTGAGGGGAAAAAACAAAAACAAATCTGTTTTAATTTCTTGTAAAATACCTACGTGGAGAGTCAGAGAGAAATAATCGGAAATGATTACAGTGTGAACTAAGCCAAAAGTTTCCATTTCAAAGTTCATTGCCTCTTTGACTTTGAAATGCACATGATTTTATTGTGTCTTCATTGGAAAAAATGTATTATGTAGCCAAATATTCATATAAAGGATGCCAAAAATAACCTTTTCTTTTTCTCTGTCGTGTTTTAGCTGGTGGTAACTAAAATAGACAGAACCCGACAAGGCGCTTTGTTGGCTCTTGCTCTACATCTTCGGGACTTTATCAAAAATCAAACCAGCACGTGTTTCCCGCAGCCATTTCTAGTGAGGTATGTAGACACATACTCTCTTTTGTAATTTTCTTCAATGTAATAATGATATTCATTTTGAATCCAGAAGTTTACACATAAACAGGGTTCAACAATGCAGTTTTTTTTGTTGTTGTTAAGTCAGTATTGCACAAATACATATTTTCTTTACAAAAATAAACTTTACAACAAGCTGGAAAATATAGAGATATAATGTAACTCCATAAATTCATAAACATTTGCTAAAACACTATTACAAGTCAATTCTGACAAATCATCATTTATGTTAGCCAGCTAAATAACATTATCTAATCAAAAACAAAAAAATTACAGTAACTACACCGGGTAAAACAAGTATTGAACATGTCGCCATTTTTCCAAATAAATACATTTCTAAAGGAGCTGTTGATATGAAATTTCCACCAGATGTTGATAACCAAAGCAATCCATACATACAAATAAAACAAATAGTTTCAGAAATTAAGTTGTGTGTAATAAAATGAAATGACACAGGAAAAAAAGTATTGAACTACTGAAATTAATACTTTGTACAAAAGCCTTTGTTGGTAATGACAACTTCAGGATGCCTCCTGTGTGGAGAAACTAGTCGCATGCATTGCTCAGGAGTGATTTTGGCCCATTCTTCCAGAGAGTCTTAAAATCTTGAAGGTTCAGTGGGCTTCTTCTATGAACTCTGATCTTTAGTTCTTATTTTCTTTTGGATTCAAGTCAGGTGATTGGCTGGGCCATTCTAGCAACTTTATTTTCTTTTTCTGAAACCAACTGAGAGTTTCTTGAGAGTGGCTGTGTTTGAGATCATTGTCTTGCTGAAATGTCCACCCTTGTTTCATCTTCATCATCCTGGTACTGTAGGTGTTGGGACTAAACCAGCTAATATCAATTTCTACTGACAAGGGGCAAGATTGCTTTCTAATTACTGATAGATTTCAGCTGGTGTCTTGGCTTTCCATGCCTTTTTGCACCTCCATTTCTTCATGTGTTCAATACTTTTTCCGTGTCATTCCATTTTATTAGACATAACTTAATTTCTGAACTTATTTGTTTTGTTTTCTTTGTATGTATAGATTACTTGGGTTATTACCGACATCTGGTGAAAATGTTGTCAACGGCACCTTTAGAAATATATTTACTGAGAAAAACATGACGTGTTCAATGTACCCGCTATATGTAGAAAATATTGCAGAAAATAAACACAAAAGTTTTCTCTTTCAAATAATGCAAAATAATCCTAAAAAGAATGTGTCATGATTTCCAACAAAAAAATATAAAATATTAAGCAGCACATCTTAGAGAATATTATTCTTAACCTAATAAATATAAATAATAATAAATAAACAACTTAAGAAAAAATGCTAAAAATGATATCATGGATTGTTAGCCTCTTTGTACTGTTTCAGGATATTTCACTTGTCATCTTGCTGATGTGCGTATGAGCAGCGATAAATTTAAAATGCACACTCATGCTTTGTCACATCTTTTGATTTTATGCGTATGCGAGGCACTCTCGATCGCCAGCAGTTAGCTAACAGATATATCAGTGCATCTGATCTATAATTTAATAAAAATGAGGTAGGTTCTCTCTGTTAGGTGAAGAATGTTAATGTGCTCAGATGGTTATCAACTAGCTGATAAGATAAGACTAGACATTCTGGAATCAGTTGCATTTACTTTGTGTGTCAACACAGGTAGTCACTTTTTTCACAGATAAGGTGATAAGTAACATACATTATAATATATGTACACATCATTTTCTGTCTCTCTTCCCCCTTCCTGCAGTTCAGTCCAGTTCTCTGGGATTTATTTGCTCAGGTGTTTCATAGCGCACGTAACGGGAAATCTACAGCTTAACGCTAAACGGTCGTGAGTGTGCTGCACTGCCTTTCCACATCACAAAGACAAATTTGAGGTCCAGACCCAATGTTATAAAACCAAATTGAAAATCACTGATTTAAACTATTGAATGGTTGGTATGTATTATTTTCAAATGCAGAAGCTAGAAACACATTATTACTGGTTTCAGGATTCAGCTCTGTATTAACCCCCTGTGTATAATTTAACAACATTTAATTAGAGTTTAAGGCATACCCCAACACGCATTCATTCCTGTCTATTGCTGTATAGTCAAGTGGAATATTGTTCTTCTAAATAAAATAACTAAGTGTTGCTCTGAATGTTTTGTGAGTGAATGATCAACTTTAAATCTCGCTCTTACTTTTGGAGCCTAAACCAGAATGTATCAGCATGATATTGATATATATTCGATCAGCTTTTCTGGTAACTTAATTACTGAAAACTGTGGCCTACTTGTAGAATTCGTTAATTACTGTACCTAAGTCCTAGTAAATGGAATAAACCCAGTGAATGTATAACATAAGGACATCAATTGTCGTAAGGCGGGTTTTGTGATTTCACCCCAGGGTTAACATTCTTATTATGTATTGCAAGGTTAATATCATTGATTAGATAAGTACAGCATGTTATAATAACTTGTTTTTCAGTTACAGTTGCTTGGACATTCCATTCAATTTGTCAAATATTCTAAACCAATACAAAACTACTTATTCAAAATGTTTGTTTGATAGTTTGTCCCAAATAATGACTTTTTTACCCTTAGAATTCAGTTCAAAATGTTTACTCTGAATACCCTCATTGAAGAAGTCAGCATTATCTCATAGTGTAATGACCATGCTAAACCTTGAACAGAGCTTCATAACCAGCCTAAAAAATAATATTTAACAATTAAAAGGGACCTTCAGTTGAAAGTTTAAAACTTTAAACGAGCTAATTTTTATGTTTTTATTTTTTTACATACCCTAAGAGCACTATGGTCCAATTCTATCAGTGCACTTTGCACCTACGTGCCCTTACAGATGTTATGCAGGTGATGCAGTTATATAATGACCTCAGACTGTTCTTTTTTTTTTTAAAGTTTAACTTTGTGACCAAAAGTGTACGTGTGTGCATTTTTGTATGTAAAGAAGAGTGAGTGAGAATACTGTAGGCATCTCTTTAAAGGGTCCTTAAAAATAAAAAATAAAAATGAGTTTATGACATTTTTCATTTATATGACGCACATACGGTTTTGGGTCAGGTATGCATTATGCCTTCTCCGCAAGGGTGGTGATGGTACAGGGCCGTACCTGGTAAAAAGCAATAAAAATTTAAGTGCCACAGTGTTATAAAATGGCAAGAGGGTGCAATTGCATTTATTGTATCTAAACTTAACTTAGACAATTACATTCTTTTTCCTTTTTTTTTCCCCTGCTGTCTTTCTTTTTATTTGTTGGCATTTGGACACTGACCTCATAAAATATATGCAGCAAGTTAATTATTTTTCAACGTTTTTTCTCTGAATTTTATTGAGCCCACACAGATGTTAAAAGCTCTAGGAGACAAGTAAAAGTTCACTCTTTGTCACCCGTGATGCAGGAACGAAGGAACTGAGGAGGGTGTTTTGGAAAATGCATAGGAAAACTTAGAATCTTAGCTGACTTTTTGAAAGAAACTTCATCTTTGCAACCTCTCGATTGGAATCTACACCATCTGCCCTACGGGATCCTACTTTTTCACCACTTCGTTCAAACTCACTTTTGTCAACATGAACACATCAGAGCCCACCTGCCCTGTAAATTCCACCATCTGCGTGGGCAGGTCCTGCCTGGTGCCCCGGGATACGTTCAATGATGTCCTCGGCTTGGTGATGAGCACTACGCTTACCATCATGCTGGCCATGGTCATGTTTTCAATGGGCTGCACTGTTGAGGCTAAAAAGCTCTGGATGCACATCCGCAGGCCCTGGGGCATTGTCATAGGTTTTCTGTGCCAGTTTGGCATCATGCCTTTCTCAGCCTTTGCACTTTCACTGATTTTCAACGTGCTTCCAGTTCAGGCTATAGTCATCATCATCATGGGCTGTTGCCCTGGAGGTTCCAGCTCCAATGTTTTCTGCTACTGGCTTGATGGAGACATGGACCTAAGGTGAGACTCTTCAATCTGTTTCTAGTTCCTAGAAATGAGCTGTGTAAACACCAGCTCTTTTAAACCTGAAGTCTGTGTTTTTAAATGCAGCAGTGTCATTTGTAGGTTTACCTTAATTGTTTGCGTAAAAACTAGATTTTTTTTGCCGTTTTCTCTGCTACAAAAAATTATAGGTGGAACTATTGTTTCTAAAATGTATGTAGAGTTTTACAATTATTTATAATTTTATTATTTAATATGTTATTGCTTATTATTTTGGTACAATAGTAAGTATAATAAAACATATTGTGATTATAGTCTATTTTAGAAAGTTTTTAAATACGGAAAATATTCAGCTTTAATGCGTTCTTTCTGTTCTTTAGCATAACCTAAAGCATTTGAGCAGCATTTGCAAATCAATGAGATTTATCATCCACTGATGCATGTTTATAAAGTTTGGAGACAGAACGACAATTTTTAGCGCACAACTAAATGCTGATTTCTGCTGTCCGTAGCATCAGTATGACAGCATGTTCTTCGATTCTGGCTCTGGGAATGATGCCTCTTTGTCTGCTCATCTACACCTCAACCTGGGTTTCAGGCGATTCTATCAAGATCCCTTATGACAGCATCGGTAAACTGGCCTCAACTGACCTAAACGCAAGATTTTACATTTTATGTGTTTGTTTATGTGGTCTTGTTTTGTGTATTAAATGTTGCTGATTATCTTTCCAGGAATCACACTAGTGGGTTTACTTGTGCCTATTGGTCTTGGGATGTTAGTGAAACACAAGTGGCCCAAAGTAGCCAAAAAGATCCTCAAGGTAAGTTTTTGTTTCTGTGTTTATTATTGTAAACACTTATGCATTCCATGTAGCATCACACGTGTTTTGTTTTTGCATGTATAGGTGGGATCCGTGGTAGGAATCATCCTCATCCTCGTCATTGCAGTCATAGGTGGTGTGCTGTATAGGTCCTCATGGGTCATTGCTCCTTCGCTTTGGATCATCGGTACCATTTATCCATTTGTTGGCTTTGGTCTGGGCTTTATCCTGGCGCGCATTGTGGGACAACCTTGGTACAGGTAAAAATCTGTCAGTTTTTTCTTCCCCTAAAAATGAGATGGTTTACCAGAAGAGATTGCGCACATGCTCTGAGGGGTCAATAAATTCTGAAGAATAAAGCACTTTGTGATGGTTTATTTCTCACGAACGTGTTGCAGGTGCCGCACTATCGCTTTAGAAACAGGCTTGCAGAACGCCCAGCTGGCCAGTACTATTGTCCAGCTGTCCTTCAGTCCTGCGGAGCTTGAGCTCATGTTCGCTTTCCCCTTAATCTACAGTATCTTCCAGCTGGTTGTGGCTGGAATTGCAATAGGACGTAAGATGAAATTTTTGTTCACTCTGCATTTACACATTAGGAATATGATTCACTTCACTTGATAACTCATATCATGATGACTCTTCATGTATTTGCAGTCCATCAAGTAATAAAGCGCTGTAGGGGAGGGACATCGTCAAAGGAGGATGAGGAAGGCAGACAGAGAGCTGCTGAGGATCAGGATAAGCAGAGTTATGCCTTGGACAATGGTGGCTTTCGCAGTGATGAGAATGGCAACACTGAGAATAAGAACAAAGGTACACAGTTGTGAGCTAATCATCTTTCTGTTCGCCCGTGTGACTAGAGCCGTCAACACTGACCATCTGGAGGCACTGAACTTTAAACAAGCTATTCAAGCTCAACGAAAGAGTGTAGCATTAAACTCAACCCCAGTCGAGACAAACGGATGTACATTCTTGCATTATAAAAACAGACCAAGAAGGCATTTAAACATGTTTTTACGATGAGTTTGCCCACAGGTTTACTAACACAAAGCTGTTTTTTGTCTGTGTATTGTGTGTTTTGTCTTTGGTCTGCAGCTTTCAAATAATATACCTTATATTCAGCATATTTACTGAAATACACTGACTCTTCTCAAAGCCCCTACAAATGCTAATTCCAACACCGATGTAATAAACAAGTGAAACATTTAATAATTTAAGAAAACATACAGTACATATGTCAAGTGGGTTAAATGCAAGCTAATTTATTTAAATGTTACTTTGTATACATATAATTGTAATGGACCTTTAATGTTTTGCTTTTTAAATTATTTATGATACAGAAAATGTATACTTATATTGTAAGCTTTTTTTTTTTTTCTCCATGTTTGAGCAATGGGTCTTTTCAGCATATATGGCGAGCAACGCAATGGGGATTTCTTTTTTAAAGCATTTAATTGCTTTAAATTTTTACATTTAAACATTAACGTTAACATTGTTCACAAGCTCTCAAAACTTTTAGATTGTCATTTCATGCAGTGTGTTTTACTTTTTATTTTGTTGGTGATATTTATATGCAAAACACCATAAATAAAAAATGAATATTCAAACATGTGATGTCAGATTTTAATGGGGTCATGAACTGAGAAGTCAAAATTCCCTTTATCATTTGACATGTAAGAGGTCATGAAAAACATCCTGCAAACTCAAAACTTTCTTGTTGGTCATCTTGAAGCCAGTCTGTCAAAATGACAGCTTGTGGAATGAGCCACTTTAGGATGTAATAGTGTGGCTAAACACCGCCTCTGCAGAAGAAGAGTGCCAACCACCGATTTATGCATGTACTGTAATAAACAAGTGAAACATTTAATAATTTAAGAAAACATACAGTACATATGTAGGTTAAATGCAAGCTAATTTATTTAAATGTTACTTTGTATACATATAATTGTAATGGACCTATTATTTAAACCTACTATTTAAAATTAAATAGTAGTAGTGTCAAAATTGGCGTGTTAGCGTAGGCGATTAAGTTTTTTTAGTTTAACATGTTAAAAATATTTAATGCAAAAGATCCTAGTAACCAGCTGCTGAGATGTCTGTTAGTCAAAGAACAAAATTAAAATGAGTAAATAACTTCTGCAATTTTAAGCTTTATCTTTATTTAATTTAAAATTAAGTGTTTGATAACTTTATTAAATTAGGCTGTTTTCTTGCTGAAAGGCACTGAATATGACATTTATTATGATGGGGTTTATGTGAAGATTGTTTTAATTGAACATAAATTAGAAGTTATTTTTAAAGTCTAATAAATGTTAAAGTGATAGCTCTCAATTATACTGTAATGTTGACTGGCTATAGTCTATGGTCATCAGAGAAATCATTTGGTATTAGTGATACTTGCCTTCAGTCATAAAAAGATAGCATTAAACAAATACGAAAAATATACGTTGTTTCTACATGAATTTGAAGATTTAACTTGAAATGATTGCATTATTAAAGTATAATTAAAAACTTCAATGTCAGATGGAATTAATCACAGTTAATCGCGTTTAATTCGTTTTTTTTTTTTATCGATTGACACCACTAGTAAATAGATCTACGTTACTGGGAACACCCACAAAAACGTCATACGTTTATGCCATGGGAGAAAACAAACTATTCAACAAGAATGAAGTCACGTAAATATTGTTATGTAATGATTTTAATCTTTACAAGTGATTTTTGCTTGGTGCAATGGCGAAAATCCTTGGGGGCAGCCATGGCTAACCAGTGAATAACCAGCGCTCTCTCCACCCTCAATACCACGACTGAGGTGAGTCTTTTGAGCAAGGCACCGATCCCCCAACTGCTCCCCAGGCGCCGCAGCGATAGCAATATGGCTGCCCACTGCTCTGGGTGGGTGTTTACTACTGTGTGTGTGCGCTTGGATGGGTTAAATGCAGAGCACAAATTCCGAGCATGTGTTACCATACTTGGCCTCACGTCACGTCCTTGCCTTTCCTTTCCTTGTTAAAAAAGTGTGGCGTTCTGCATCTCTAATAAGTTTTTAAAAAACTCAAACTGACGTGTTTATATACTGCCGTATAAATAAGACAGACACCTATAGGAGAACAGTATGGAAATACAACGTATGAAACACATCAAGCTTAATATTCAAGCTTCATATTCATGTGCACTCTAGAACCACTTGTCCTGCCATGCAGTTGCGATGACCTGTCATTACAGTCCTCTCCCCCTGCACCACAACCCAGGTCAGATGGAGCTTTACAGATGGTGCTCCATGGCTTCACATCATTAGGAAATAAATAAATGACACTGCCTGATATTTTGTGATGTACATGTCATAACCTATTATAACATTTTTTTTCATATTATTATAGACAATCCTTTATGATGATTAGCAATGGTTTCACTAATGAAAGTGTTTTTTTGGTTTGTTTGTTTTTTTGGCATATTGATTACCATTTATATAATGGTATTTGTTTTAGTTACAAATACTATGGTTAGCCAAACCATGGTAAATTTGTGGTTACCATTGTTTCTTGGTTTTAGTTGTAGAAAACCATGGTTAATGTCCATAAGGAATACTTTCACATTACTTTATACCTTTTTATTTTACCGCATGTATTGTTGAAAATGATTAGGCTATGCATATTTAATGTTACTTATGTTTTGTTAATGTTAAAAATATTTTTAATATACCAATAAAAAGAATAAAAGACTTTTCCTAGGTCTTTATCACTGTATATTATAAACAAAATGACAAATTTGAACTTTTACAAGCCGTCACATATTTATGGGCCTGCAGTTAGCTAGAGTCACATTGGTAGAATTTGGTCACCGAAAAAGGGAAGTTTAGTTCTTATTCAAATGTCGTGACGTAGTTAATTATATCCAGTGAAAGTCAGACCATGCTAAGATAAGAAGAATCATGAGCTATAAAGATCATTGGGGAACTGAAGATGGCTCTGCCTCTGTTCTCGCTCTTCATACTGTTTCTGAAGACTTCATGTGTAATTTCTTGGCTTGCTGGTAAATGCCTGTTCTACAGTGATGTGGAAGAGTTTCCTGTTGCCACAACCTGTGCTGGAAAAACAAACGTCGCCAAGTGCAGTCTTGTCACTGACATTAAAGAAGACCTGCGTGGACTTCCATCAAACTTACTTAACCTCTGCGTTCACATGGAACGAGACTGTCAAGGTACTTTGGCTCCAGACTCATTCTCACGCTTTGTTTCTTTGGAATACCTCGAAATTCATGGATGTTTTTCGGAGATCCCTCTGGAGGCTTTTAACGGATTGACCAATGTAACTTCATTAACATTGTCGTTCTTGTCTTCAGAAATCTGTTGTGAGGTAGCTCTTGATTTCAGTCGCCTTCCCTCACTTAACCATTTGGCTATTTCAAGGTATAGTTTATCTTCATTGGCACCAAATGTTTTTGAAATGATTCCACAGCTGCAAGAATTAAACATACTCAATGTGTGTTTGAAGGATATATCTGAGGTCTTGTGTCGACTGGCAAAAACAAAATCACTGACGCTGTTTAAGCTAGAGGAATATGAGCTAAATAGACTTCAGTACCCAAACTGCTCGGTGTTCAACACCTCTGATAATTACATATCTACTGTGTTTGATATTGAAGAGGTACATTTGAATCTAGGACTAGTAGAGCATGTAGATGAAGGAGCTTTAGATGTTTTGGGAAATCTCTTTAGATTGGACTTTGTTTCAAAGACTGATTTCCTCAGAGATCTTTCTTTAATTGGAGTTCATACAATTCATTCTTTGACAGTCAGAGTGGACGTACTTAACGTTGATGACTTGTGTACAGCAGCAAAGTTATATTCAATTGAGTCTTTAGAAGTTCGTTATGAGACTATTAACTTGCCACCAACTCCTACTAATATTTCACATGGCTGTGAAGACATTAAGGGAATTGCACTCAAAGGTAACATATTTATATATAAGATTGTAGATGTCATAGATGTCTATTCAGTCTTTCAGATTTTCAGAAACCTCGCTATTGTTAACATAAACAAGCATGTGCTCAGACCAAATGATTTTGTATCTCTTTGTGCTTCATTTCCACAGACAGTTGGAAATCTTTCTTTTATGATACTAAGCACAAATAACATCGATAAGATAGTTTCCCAACAGTTTTTGTGTTTTGCAGATCTTGAAATTCTGGACTTATCCATAAGTAACATTTCTAACATAGATGATTTTGCTTTCATTGGATTGTACAAGTTAAAAGAGCTAAACCTTTGTGGCAACAAGTTATCCTACATTTATCAACATGCGTTTAGTGGTTTGTATGGACTTATGCTCCTAGATCTACAAGAAAATCCTATAATTCATATCGAACCGGAATCATTTGGACATCTGATTAACCTTAGCTCGCTTCTGCTGGGAGATCTCAACTTCCCACCTGACGTGCCACTGATCAGACTGCATTTTTCGGACATGTTTGGAATTATTCCATATAATTTAAGTAACGTCTTCATTAGTTCAGGAATGAGACCAATGCAGCTCGTGATCGGGAACAATGCAACACTGGGACAGGGTCTAAACTTCCACATCAAAAGTAAATATGTGACTGTTGAGGACTGCAACAGTTTGCTCTTGACATCTGTAGTCACGCTTAAGATAAATGCAGCATGTGTGAACTGTGGAAATGAATTCATTGGAAAATATGTCAGATCCGTCGTCAATCTGGAATTTGAGTCAATGTTCTCAGACAATATTGGAGACTTGGTTGTAATCAATCAGCTTGTTCATTTACAAACTCTAAAACTGGAAAACATTGATTTGACGAAGCAGCCAAACCTGGCCATAATGTTTCGCAATCT